>VMDR010002184.1:0-98513 GCA_007922815.1 Macrotus californicus
TCAGCTGATTTCTCAAAAGAAACCTTACAGGCAAGAAGGGGCTGGAAAAAAGTATTCAAAGTTAAGAAAGTCAAGGACCTATATCCAAGATTACTCTATCCAGCAAAGCTATCGTTTAGAATGCAAGGGCAGATAAAGTGCTTCCCAGATAAGGTCAAGTCAAAGGAGTTCATCATCACCAATTCCTTATTATATGAAATGTTAAAGGGACTTGTCTAAGAAAAAGAAGAAGATCAAAACTATGAACAATAAAATGACAACAAACTCACATCTATCAACAACTGAACCTAAAAAACAAAAAGTAAAACTAGGCAAACGACTACAACAGGAACGGAATCACAGAAATGGAGATCTCATGGAGTATTATCAGTGGGGAGGGGAAAGGGGAGAATGGGGGGAAAAGCTACAGGGAATAAGAAGCATAATTAGTAGGTACAAAATAGACAGGGGGATGTTAAGAATAGTATGGGAAATGGAGAAGCCAAAGAACTTACATGTATGACCCATGGACATGAACTAAGGGTGGGGAGGAATGCTGGAGGGAGGGGGGTGCAGGGCAGTGGGGATAAAGGGGAGAAAAAATGGGACAAAAGTAATAGCATAATCAATAAAATATACTTTAAAAAGAGTAAGAATTCTTAAATTTTTATGCTAACTCTTCCACTTACAGGCTTAAACTTCTCTGCATTACAGTCTCCCTTTGTAAACTTACCTCCTAGGGTTGTTATAAGGCTTTAAATTATTATGGTAAATAAGATACTAAAGAAGAGGTGGTTGGGGGATTGCTTAGTACATAATAGGCATTCAGTAAATACTACCTATTACTATCACTTCATGCAATACAACAACATGACATGAGGTATTATTATCTGTGTTTTATCAGCAAGAAAGCTGAGGTTTAACAGGACACGTAATTTGCCCAAAGTGCTTCAACCAATAATGGGACTAGGGTCCAAGCCCATGTCTATTTGATGGGAAATCTCATTTTTTATTATCATGACCTTGCAAGAAAAAAGAAAAACATGCATAAGTAACTATTTTACAAGATAGCAATGCACATGAGACTGTAAAGTACATACTATCTTCATGACACAGAGTAGATTCTCGATAAATACTATCAAATGATGATGATGGTGATGACAAAATGATAAGCACTGTACTGAAGTTCTAGAAAAAAGCATTTTAGGGTATCAGAGGAAAGAGAGATCATTTCTGAATAGAGGAGTAGTTGGAGATTTCCACAGAGAAAGTGTAGTCTGAGTAGGCCTTAGCAGCTGAGTGTGAGTAGGACTCAATGAGAAAAGAGTAGGAACCCTGAGAGGAAATGCACCTGTCAAAGTGAACTTCTCGTAATGAACTGGGCCCAAATTCGTAACCAGAATCTAGTGGCCATTGCTGACAGAGGCTTCTCACACTCTGCATTCCAGGAACGCCACAGACTGAGCTTTCAACCTCCTGTAGTGTGCTCCTGCCATCTGAGCCAACCAGTATAAGACAGTTTCTGATTTTGTCATTTGACCAAAGGACTGACACCTGCCCTCTCCAATCAGCAGTACACAATTTTATCCTTATTGCATCGAAACTGACCAGTCAGAAGTGCTCTATAACAACCAGTTAGAACACACAATACTGACCAAACAGAACTGCACAATTCAGACAAATCTGAACTGTACAAATTTGGAAACCTCCTTTGCATAAAATTGAACCAATCAGGAACCTGGGTGGAACTTTCTCTATAAAAGGTGACCTCCCTGTTGTCTTGATGAAATGCATTTTTTGTTGCCATTGGCGACTGTTTCCTGTTTGCAAACTTCTCACCTGGAGAAAGTTTCTCCTTCTTCTACATCTCTTTGGGAATTTTCATCAACAGAAGAAGAAGGTACTCCTTTAGAGGAAACTGCATGAGCCAAGGCATGAAGATGGGAATGTTTAGGGTATGTTTTAAAAAAAACAAACAAACAAGATATTCCATTTAGGTAGTGTGTGGTATACTGAAGGAAATAGTTGGGAAGGAACTAGAAAGTATTGGTTAATGAGCTCTTGACCAAAACACTGACCAAAGTAGAAAGATTTCCCATGCTCCAAAAGTCTCCTAAACACAGGAGGGAAAGAGTCCTAACAGGGGCTTGGGGATGAGGAAGGAGATTGCTTTAATATTCAAGCAAGAATAATTTCCACAATGGTGCAACAGGCTTAAGTTCAAGGTGGAAGGCAAAACAGGGTTGACATTCAGCCAATGCATGTGTGTAAGCCTGAGCTGTTAAAGTACTAAAGTGTTTTGAACCTTAGGGACACATGCTGAGTGGAACAAGCCAGTCACAAAAGGACAACCATTGTATGCTTCCACTCACATAAGGTATCTAGAGTAGTCAAAGTCATAGACACAGAAAGGAGAAAGGCTATTGCCAAGGGCTGAGGGGGTAAAGAAGGGACACTTAGAGTTTAGTGGGCACAGAGTTTCAGTTTTGTAAGCTGGAAGAGCTCTAGAGACCTGTTGCCCAACAATGTAAATGTACTGAACACTCCTGAAGCAAGCTCTTAAAAATGGGTAAGGTGGTCAATTTAATGTTATGTGTTTTTTACAATAAAGAAAAAGTGAATAACCCTCCTCCAATATATTAAAGTGCTTTCCATCCAGCTGGTAAACGGCCCTGCCCTGAGCCACCCAAGACCCCTTGTCGTGGACCCTGGACCTCCTTAGCATCCTGCTATAAAAGGACTAATGTCTGGCACTATTTTGAAGATCACCCCTGGGGCTAAGGGACTTGCTGGAAGACAAGTTCACACAGCATTTTTCTGAAGATGGAAAAGCACAACAACTGTATCAGTGAATGGGGGAGGCGGGTGGGCAGCTGCTGGAGAGTGTTGAAAAGCCAGCAGACCCAATCGTTGCACTCTGGCCTCAGCCATTTCCCAGGCAAGAGCTTGCAGAAGAGAGTAAGAATTGCCTGGAACTCTCTTCCTGCTGTGTCACTGGGGTAGTAGCCCTGCCCAGCCAGGAGACTGTTGCATGGGAGTCTGGAGGTACAGACCCAGAGATGGTCCTTTTCTGAGCCCAGAGAGACCGCAAGAGTCCGTATCAGGACACTGGGCACTGCCACCACGCTAGGCACACACCTGACTGTCTACCTAGTGGACACCTGGTTTTCCCGTTGTGCCCAGCATCAGATACCCTGATCCCTCCATTAGCTTGGCAATGCTGTGGAAAGTGCCAGAAAAAAACAATCCTAATGGGCTGGTTCTTGGCAGCTTTGGCTCAGTCATTTCTCTTCCTAATGAACCAGCGGAGCGCTGGATCTATTGGTATGGGATTGCTCCTGCCCAGCTCCCAATTCATCATCTGTGAGACGGTACAGCTCCCTCCGCAGTGACAGGAGGGAAGAGGAGGCAGTGCTTGGGGCCTGCTGTCCCTTCGGCTGCAGTCTTCTCCTCCTGCCCCAAGCACTGGCCTCACTCAGCCCTGCATTTCAATCTGATTACTCCCACTCTTCATAGTCACCTCCCTGCTACCCCCAGCCCTTCACAAAAGACAGCCAAGAATGTGGAGGAAGGGATCCTGAGGCAGGGTCCCCAGTTAGGCTGGCGAGGTCCACAGGCAACTGTAGAGCATAGAGGCCCAGTGTGAGCGGCGCTCCAGGATGAAAGGTGGCCCGTGCTCTGGGTGCACGTGCTGCGTGCACCACACTGCTCCTCGCTTGGGAAGGCAGGCCCGCCCTCCAGCCAGGGAATAGTAGGAAGGAGGCCCCGGACTCTACCATCTGCACTCTTGCTGGGCGAGACAGTGTTTCCTTAACAAAAGCCAGTGCCTTCCACCCCTCCCAAGTGGGGAAAACTTAGAAGACATCTGAGAGACCTTAGCTCTTTCACCCTCGGTGTGGCTGCTGGTAGAGGCCTTTCCAAGGGGTCTCTCCTGGGAGGGAAAGGGGACCCCATGAATGGCCCTGAGGGCCTGAAGAGGAGAGAAGGGGAAAATGAAATATGGGGGATGGGTTGTGACAATTTAAATGGCCTTGGTTGGCATGTCAGCCCTCCACGTGCAGTGAGCGGGTCCCACCTACCCGTCCTCAGTAGGTTCCTAGGGACGCATACATGTTGTTGTTCATCCTGGCCGTCCAAACCTTCCTTGCAACAGCATGTGCTCTCCGTCCCCCCACCCGCCCTAGTCTGATGCTCACCCAGAGTCCAGGGAGTGCCGAGTGACATCATCCCTTCTGTGTGGAACCCACCTTCCATTCCCTGCTGCAACCCCTCTTCCCAAAGCGGCTCCCATGTCCCAAGCTGACTTGTATTGATTTGGAAACTTGTTTTAGCCTTTCCTGGGCATCGCCAACATTGGCCTGGCCATCCTTGTAGCCTGGTTACCTCATGGTGGCCCTTTAGTCAGCTTGCCAAGGCTGAAAAGGGCCCTGTCCTACCTGCACAAGAGCTCTTCGCCACCCTCCGTTGATTCATACTTACATGGATAACACCACCTAATTTTTGTGAACCTTCTCAAGTGGCAGGCGCTGTCCAAAGCGTCTCCATGCACTACTCTTTTCATCCTCACAGCCCCACGAGGCCTGTAGTCCTGTCAGCCCGGACTGACACTGAGGAAACCGGAGCATAAGCAGTGGGTGACAGACCCAAAGCTGCGTGTAAGGAGCAGAGCCCAGATTGCAGCCCAAGCTATTGAACTCCAGAGCGCAGGTCTTTCCCAGAACGTCATGCCGTGGGACCACCCCAGGTACATAGGACGGACACCCAGTCCTGTCCTCAGCACAGGTGCTGATGGGTGGAGAAGCGCACGAGGAGGAGGCAGGTACCTGAAAGAGGGAGAGGAAAGAACGCGGAAAGGGGACTAGAGCCCAAGGCCACAGAGGACCTGGGACTCGCTCTCCGAGTTCTCCAAGAGCTGGTTCTCATGAAGTGTGTGGTGTGGGTGGGAGTGAAGAGAGGAGGGAACTAAGGAAGTGGAAAGAGAGTAAGTGAGCAGAGGGCACCTAGGGGCAAGGAACGCAGGCGGGTGGAACCAGAGAAGTGGTGGGGCGCATGCGCACATCCAGGAAGCACAGCGGGAGGGGAGGAGGGGCGGGAACGAGAAGCGCTGGGATGTGTAGACAGACCCCAGGTCTGGATGGCTGACTCAGGGTCCACCCAGGTAGTTGCCAACTTTGACTCTATGGCTGGAAAGCAATCAGTTCATCACTGTTAGCTGCTTCTTGGCCAAGTTTTTCCAAAGGCATGAGATGTCACTGGTCTCTCCACAGCGTGCCCCAGGTTCTGGGAAGAGGGGTCCAGGGAGGCTGAAAGGGAGATCAGACACTACCTACTGCTTCTACCCGCAGGGTCAGAGCATGCCTGGTGATGCTGGCCCCTGGCCCTGAAGCAGTCCACAGGCGGCCAGGACAGGCACAGGCCAGGGGTGAGGAAAGGGAGGAAGGCCACCACAGGGCCCTTGGGAGACCTTGTCATCAGGCCAGTGTCCTTTGGAAACACTCCAGATAAAACAGCAGCAGTGAGACAAAGGATTTCCTTCCTCCTCTGGCATGTCATAAATTCCCTCAGGGCTCTTTCAGGAGCCGCAGGTCTGTCTTTATGAAAATCCTAGTCAAAGTTTTTAATCCACCCTGCAAACAGGAAAAAGAGAAGGAACCAAGTTGGAAAAGCTGTGTCAGAGTCTGTGGCTGTTGCTGTGGTCTTCAGAGCAGGATAGACTGCGTTACTGAGCAGAGTAGGGTCAAGGCCACAGCCTTGCAGTGCCCTCCCACTGTCTGAGGGCCTATAGGGCTGGGAGAGACCTCAGTGCTCACCACACCAGCAGAACGTGGGGCCCAGGGAGCGGAAGTGATTGCCCAAGATCACACAGTAAGTTACTGGCAAAGGGGGTGTCAAAACCAAGACCTCCAAGGGATCAAACCAGCCATCTCATTGCTAGAAACACCACACTGCCTCCTGAGGACAGGACACACTTCCAAAACGTCAGGCTTCAGTAGGAGGGACAGGCTCAAACGAGAGAAGCCAACCGACCACAAGGGCCTTGCGCTGTGCGAGCCAGAGAGGCCCTGGAAGAGCTGTGGCTGCAGGCGCCGTGCACTGCGTTGTCCGGCTTCGGGGTGCCGGCTCTGGGCTCAAACAAACAGACTTGAATTTTGTGTGGCCCTGGATAGGTGACTCAACGTCTCTAAGCCTCAGGTTCCTTTTCTGTAAGACGAAGACAAAAAGAATACCTCATAGGATTTGGCAGAGGATTTTAAAAAAATAATCCAAGTAAAGCACTTAGAACATTTGAAAACTGGCACTGAATAAGAACTTGGTCTATGTTGGCCCTCATTTTTATCTGCAGCAGTTGTCTGATTTAATTCCTTTCGAGAGAGGAAGGGCATAGGCTCCGAGAGGTGAGTTACTTGCTCAAATGCATGTATCCATTCAGATTCCTTAAACTCGTGCCAAGAGCCAGGCACACTGCTCTCCACGTGGGGACGCAGCAGTGAGCAGAGCCGACAGAAGGCACTGTCCTTGTGGCACTTACACTGCGTTTGGGGAAGACAGGCAACAAACAAAATATATGAGCTGTGTGATATGCTGGAGCAGCGATTTTCAGCCTTTGTCATCTCATGGCTCACATAAACTTATTAGTAAAATATTGCGGTGCACCAAAAAATACATTTTTTGCCAATCTGACAAAAAAAAAAGTATAATTTTGATTCATTCCTGCTGGCCGGCTATTGTTGTGTTGGCTGTTGTCATTGTGTTTACGTGACAGTCTAAGGGAAAAGAGGTCCGTGCCCCTGACTAAGTAGTCAGGTAGCGCATGTTTGAAGAATCCTTGCGGCACCCTGGTTGAAAATCGCTGTGCTGGAGGGTGATGGGACCTACAGAGAAGCAAAGCAAGGCAGGAGGTGGTGTGAGGGTGTGGAGGGTGCGACGTTGAGGGTGGTCATGGAAGGGTTGAAGAAGGCAGGGGTGCAGGCATGTGGCGGTAGAGCATTCTAGAGGGAGGGAAGCACCAGGTACAAGGCCCTGAGGTGGGCTCCAGGTATGAGAGAGGCGACCTGCAGGCTAGTGCTCTGAAGCAGAGGCGTGCAGGGAGGAGCAGGTGATGAAGTTAGAAAATGCTGGAAATCATGGCGCTGGACACAGGCATTTGAACCCAGAACTGATTCCCAAACTCACGCTCACACACACACACTCCCCGCCTTGCTGGGCCCCCGATACAGGTTCCCTAGATGATTGGCTGGTGTGACTGAGGGTGTTAATTCTGTTCTTCCCGCAGAGGGTTTTGTGAGGTTCAAAGTCAGCTACCAGAAAGGGGGTGAAGAGCGCCTTTTCTGAGTAACTATCTCTGTTGTCAGAATATGAACTTCAATAAGTAGCTGAACTTAGAAAGAGGGTAGGACAGGACACTTGAAATCAAGGCATCGAAGACATGCAGGACAGGGTCGCCTTAAACAAGCGCATATGCTTCCATCCTGAAGATTAGCAGGTCTTTTACCTTCATCGGCCTGTGAAACTCCCCCACTGACCTGGGGGAAGGGAAACTGGGACTCTCAAACTCTCTGTTTGCTGCAGTAGCAGCACGGTCCCCATGGGCACAGTGCAGGGTGGGTGGGCCCAGAGGCCTGGAGATCTGGTCCTGACTTCTGGTCACTCTCAGGAACCACTGAGGACCTTCACCTGCTTCCCAGCCCCATCTCCCTCCCTCTGAGGGTACTGCCAGGAAGGATCAAAGAGAACCTCTTGAGAGGGCCAGCTCCCGTTCCAGATAATTGCCAGGTAAACACACAGTGTCTCCATGATGTAATGGGCCTGTGCTGGCAGAGCAGAGGAAATTGCTCGCTTTGGGGAGGGGCAGGAACTCTTCCAGGCCATTAGGGTTCACTGAGGGAGTTGCCTTTGCGAGGTGAAATGGTTCTCTCGTGACTTGAACAGTGAACTATCCTCTACTATTTCATAAAGCACTTCAGTTACCTGGGCTATGACATTCCTCTTCTCTGTCCACGAAACCTCTGCAGCACAGTCCCCAGACTTCTGGCAAAGAGACTGGGAAAACAGCACGTATTCCGGAGAGAATGGCAATTTGTGTTGAAGGTGGGGTTATACCAGAGGGGACCTGGGGCCCAGGTTCCAGTTCTGGTCATTTCCTGATACCACCCACCAGCTGAGCCACCTTGAGCCACTCAGTTCATGACTCTGGCTCTCAGATTTCTCATGTATACAACGGGAAAGTTCTTGTAAAGTTCATATACAGCTCTAAAATTCTGTGACTTCAAGCAGAAGAGACTGCATGGGGCATTTGTAAGGACAGGGATGGCTCACAATCGGGCTGAATGATCCATCTTTGTTTTAGGCCCAGAAGCCCCTTCAGCTGGACACGATTGCTACAGGTCAGACTGAGGCCTGGATGTGGATTTTCACACAGGCAGCCAAAAAAAAAATTAAGGGGTGATGACAGGGGCTGGTCATTTTCACTTGGAGCTTGGAGGCCCAGAAGAAAAACCCACAAATGGGGTGAGGGACACACACGCACGCTCAACCCCTGAATTTTAATATCAGAAGATCACTCTCATAAGCTGCATCAACAACTTGGTATCCCAGTTGGTGCCAACTAAGCCCTCCTAAGCCCTCTCGCTTAATTACATGCCTAGAGCACTGTAATTTAAAATCCCGGCAACCGTGTTCTATGCAATTAAAACCAAACTAACAAACAGGCCTTCCTTGAGCCCCTAATATTTTATTAGAGTTGGGCCCTGCTGTTCTCCCACTCCCCTGGTAAATTCTTCACCAAAAAGTCCCCTGTTCCCTAATGCCTGCTGATCCCTCTTCAACCTCAGTCAAGAGGCCCAAGGTCAGGTTCCATTCAAACCAACAGTTTTGCTTAGCCCTGGCCTGATTTCCAGGTCACCGTGCTTCCATTTTCCCAGTTGGGGACGCTGAGTAGATTATGTATCATCAGGGTCTTTGAAAGTTAAGACTTCCAAAATGAGCCTCAATTAGCCTTCACTCATTAATCAGCTCTGCATTTTCTGCCTTTCCAGGTTTATGAGCAGAAATTGGGGCCTGAGAGACGCTGTCAGCCAGAATCCCAAGGGACTCACTTCTGTACCTCATCCCAGAAAAACATTAGCCCCCACAACATATTCTTATGAGAGCTGTGCTGGCAGGCAGCTATGTGATCAGCTTAAGGTTTGCCCACGCCAGCCCTTCTCCCAGCAAATGCAACCCCCAGACCAGGAAGCAAAGGCGGCACCATCAGATATGCTTAGAGATGGAATCTCCACATCAAATCCATTAGCAAGACTTGGGTGTTCGACTTCAAAAAACGGTGACCATTTATCTCCTCTTCACCCCAGTCCAAGCCACGATGACGTCCTGAGTGTCGGGCAGACGTCCGCCTCCTTTGACGGCTATGACTTTCTCTGTTACTCCCATCAATCCCATTCTCCACCCCACTGCCTGAATGATCTTTTCAATATTCAAAGTAAATCGTGTCACCCATGATGAAAATCCTTGATTTCTTTCAATTTAGAAGATCCAAACTCCTTCCTGTGGCCTAAAGGACTCCCAGGCAATTCTGTTCTCCCTGGATGGACTTCTCACCTTTCGGGACTCAGCCTAATAGGTGGTTCTCCATCGGGAGCGATTTCAGCCCCCGAGGGACATTTGACAATATCTGGAGGCATTGTTGGTTGTCACAGGGGAGTGGAGGGTGCTACTGGCATCAGGTGGGCAGAGGCCAGGGATGCTGCTGGACATTGGACAATGTGCAGGACAGTCCCCACATCAAAGGAATTGTCTGGCCCAAAATGTCAAGAGTGCCGAAGTTGATGAATTTTGGCTTAAATTCGTTTCCTCAGAAAGGTCTTCCCTGAGCATCTTTATCGAAAGTTGGGTCCCATGCCCCTCATCCTTTGCCTTGCTAACCACAGTCTGTAAATGTGTTTTTGTTCTTTTTCACACACTTGCATATTCTACCAGGTTAGAGACCAAGTATGTATTATTCAGCTTTGTTGCTTTAGCACCTGTCACTTAGTAAGTAATCAATAAATACTCGTGGATCATACGATCTCACTCATATGTGGAATCTAGTGAACAAACCGAACTAACAAGGAAAATGGGGCAGACTCATAGAAGGAGAGCAGGTGACAGCTAGTGGGAAGGGTAGGTTAGGGGACAGAGGGATTGAGCAAAAAAGAAGAAGGACTCATGGGCAACAGTGTGGTGATTGCTGGGGAGAGGGGTGTAGAAGGGGACTAAAAGGTGATGTGAAAAAAAATACAATAAAGATTTTTTAATGAAAAATAAATAAATATTTGTGGAAATAAGAAGAGCAGAAGGGAAGGGAAGCAGGGAAGGAGAAAGGGCAGTCAAGGGCAAACAGCATCCCTGCCCACTTTTTCGAGCCTCTGGTGGTATTCCCACCTTCATCTTCATGTGGAAAATTTGCCCTTCAACTTGGCCAGTTGCACTGGTAGTTCTACTAGAGAATAAGCTCAGTAGATTTTGAAACATTTTTAAAAGTCTATGGCAAGGGGCGATGGTCTGAAGATGTCTAGATTTCTTCAGTATAGACTGCTTTTATCAAACAAGTGCCCTGAGAGTAGGAAGCACGCCTAAGGCAGTCTCTGGTGCAGACCAGGCACCCGGCACAGCGCCTAGCACACAGACAGCAGGTTCCAAACAATGCTTATGAATGAGTGAATGAATGAATGAATATCACAGGGGAATACACACAAGCCCCCAGCCTCGTTACACCCATTTCTCTAGCACCTCCTAAATCCATTTAGAGAACCGACTGCCTCACCCCCACCTTTTTAAGATCTAGCTCCTTTTATTGCTGACCCTTCAAAAAAGCATTGCCAATAAAAACTTCACTTCTGGCACAGACTTCTCTCCTTTGTCAGCTATTGCAGAATGCCCTTGAAGAAGGAATAAGTTTGGGCTTCCAGTGTTCCCAACGTCCATTTCTAGATCCCCACACAAAGCGCAGACACTGACACTGTTCCGTCACCCAGTGGCCAGCTCTTCGGAAGGTAACCCTCTCGGCACTGCACCCCAACTCCACCCCAGCTTCCTCCTCCCCCACTCGGGGCCTCCAGGGACCTGTGGGAGTAAGCGGCTGGCTGTGAGGCTTCTACAATGCACTCCTTACCGGAATAACTCTGCCTAAATTTCACTCCTAAACCCCAGAGATTAATGTTATCTTATTAGCAACACAAAATGGAAAAGACTGAGCTCTTTCAGTGTAATCTGCTTAGTTGCCGAGGCTGCAGGGAGCTTCTCCAAAGGAATGTGCTTGGCTTTTGTTAGAGGAAAGGGGGAAAACAGTCCAACATTTTATTCGGCATAAATCTGCCTATCTAATTTAGATTGTGAAAACCCAACTGATTAAGCCCTGGACCTATCATTTTTTTTTCCTATGGAGTCTACAAATAGCATTGCTGGTAGGAAATCTCATACCATAAAACTCACTACTGCAAATTCTACGTTTATTCTCTCTCTAGATATCACGCACCGCCCCCCCGCCCGCCCCACATCTGCTCTCTATTCTCGCCAGCGCCATCTGGTGGTGCAAATCCTCTCAAAGGGAGTCTTCAGTATTTTCTTCTGCCTTTTCTCCTTCACTTCTTCCAGCTCCCTTCCGGTCCTTACTTCCACGAATATTTATGAATGATCTACTAAGTGACAAGTCCTGAGGCAACAAAGCTGAACATGACAACAAGACGTACTTGGTCGCTAACGTGGTGGAACATACAAGTGTGTGAACAGGAACAAAAACACATTTACAGACTGTATTATGCATATTGTACCCATTGTATTTATCTACCTCATCCAAAAATAAAACTCAGGAATTTAAAAAATTTATTGGTTCATTTAATGATGATGATAATGATGATGATGATAATTCCATTAAATGTTTAACAAACATTTCAATGAAAAAGAACTATACCTTCCAAAACAAAAAATATATATGAAAGAAGTGTCATTATTTTACATTTTTGCACATCTCTTTAATGTCTGTATTAATAAAAGACAGCTAAATTCTCATATCTGTTTCTGCACTCAATCTGTTTCCATATCTTGTTCTTGGTTGAGACATGTGAAGAAAATGTGGCCTCAGACAATGATGCAGTTGGAAAACGAAGGAGTATTTAATAACCTTTTCAGATCATCGTGGGCTTTCTCCTTTCATACTATACCAAAACTCAACAAGTCACAGTTTCTTAAAGGTCGGTTGGAATGCGGAATCTGAAATCCTAATCATGAACTTTTTGGACTGCGCAACATTAAAATTCATCGGTCTATGCGGGGCTTTACATGGATGGGTTTTTGAACGCATGATTTTGTAACTTCATTCGCTGTCATATGGAAAATACTGGTTCACTGAATTATGCAAAATTTCCAAATGTTGTCACATTTCATTACACGACATCAAAAAATCATGTTCATTAATAACACTACCAATCTTATCAGAAAAGCCAATCAAAGAAGTATTGAAAAGCTGTCAAGCTCCTGACAGACTCGCATTTTCCAAAATCCTAATTTTCACTTGAAAGCTCAAATTTCATCCTTGTGAACAAATACTGTCAGTTGATTTTCTGGAAGTAACAGTCTTACGTTACTTATTTTGGAGAAAATGCCTGCCAAATACGCAAGCCCGAAAAAGCACAGCTTGTTGGACAGTCGTTGTCTTGAGTAAAAATGATGATCTTTCAAAAGCAGCAGCTGATTCAGCCAGCACCTCAGTCATATCTGGGCTTTTCCCCACGACAACCCTCATACTAACCTAAGCAGCAAAAGTGCCTTACGCCTCATCACACAGAATGTTACAAAGATGTGCTCGTGAGTCCATGTGTTACTGCGAGTGCACAGTGGTGGTGAATGCAAGGGGCACTGTCCAGGTTGCTGTCACTGCCGTGACATGTGCTGAGGGGCCAGGAGTTTTACCCACATTGCTTCCTTGTCCCCCTGGGGCAGGTATCAATACAGTGAACGAGCAAACTAGTTAACACTATTGGAAAAATAGTTTCAGCCTCGCAGACCCCCAGGGGTCTATGGACCACACTTTGAAAACCATCGCCCTGTTGGAACAAACCTCCCAATGTGGCTGCGAAAGGAAGGCGGGAGGGACTCTTATATTGTCATTAATATCGTCTGCTCAGGGATGGGGGTCAAAGAAAAAGATTCCCATACCCAGAACCCATCTCCTAAACCCTCTGAGACCCCACAGGTTTGTTTCCATTGCCTAGCGCCCTCTCCTGATTCCCCATGGAAAGTCTCCTGACAGACACATTGCCTCTCTCAGCCCAGTGCCCACAAAACGGCAGGGGTGGAGCCCAGCTGGAGCACCCACTCCACCTCCAGCCCAGGCTAAAATCCATCTTCTCTTTTTCTCTCCCAGTTATCACCTAACCCTAGCACTTCAGATAAAGAAAAGGCTTCCAGAACAAAGCATCTCCTGGGGCGAGGAATGTAAGATAAGCAATCTGGCAGAGGATAAAAGTCCCCCTTACATGGGCTGACTGCAATGCTTGGAATCCCCACAACATTAACACCCAGTGACTGCTTCCGTATTCCCCACTTTTCATGTCCAACTTTGATGTCTCTCTCTTTCTTCTCTCTTTCCTCTCTCTCTTTCTTCTTTCTTTCTTTCTTTTTCTTCCTTCCTTCCTTCCTTCCTTCTCCCTCCCTCCCTTCCTTTCTATCGATTTATAGATACAGATGGTGCCATAGTGGTGGCAAGTCACCTGCAGGCTATAGATGTAGCTACATAGATACATAGATATAGTCTCTGGTGCCTCAGTTGTCTGTTGCCTTACCTGATTCTCCCCACTAGATGGTAAACTTCAGAAAGGCAGTAGTCATTTTCTGTCTTGATCACTCGGGTGTTTTAAAATGAGGGAGGTGGGGAAGGGGGTGGTTTACGCCTTATCAGATTTTTGTGCATTTTTTTAAGCACCTGCCTCTGGATGGGGCATGCTTCTCCATTCTGTCACTGTCCCCCACCACACCTTACTGTTATAAGGAGGCATCACTCAGTGACCTGCCTGGCCAAGAATGGACTGGAATTTGCCCAGGATATTTATGCATCCCGGACCCGAGCAGGCCCTCCAGAAGTATTTATCAGAGGGATGATTCTTTTCTTTTCAGGTTGAGTAAAGCATGACACGATGGGAGTCTGTGCTTCCCTGACCAGGCACCCTTCACCAGCCTGTATTTGTGGGAGTCCCTTTGTGCATGGTGAACAGTTCCCGTGCCTTCCCAGGTAGTTCATCTCACCAGGGCACCTGTGGCCTTCCAGAGGGCAGAACCCAAGTCTCTCTGCCTCTCTTCTCTTTTCCTCTTTCTCTTGCCTAATTCTCCTGTGCCTCCTACCCCAATTCAATCACTTAATCTGCCAACCCTTTAATCAGGTTACAGTCATCTTAGACACCTGGGTAGGTAGCAGAGTGTCTGTTCCTAGAAAAGAAATGCTCTCTCAAGCAGGAGGCCTCTGTTCCCGAAAGATGGAGTCTTACAGGGAACGAGGAAGTAAGTGTACAGTCGTATGGGAGGGAAGGGCAGGGAAACTGTGGCAGGAGCTGGGGAAGGACCTGATCATGATGGGCCCTCAAGGCCAGGCTAAAGAGTGCAGATCTTTTTTTTTAGACTCTGGGCGTAACAGGAACAGACCTGTGTTCCATGAAGGGCTAATCTTCTATCCCAGCCCTCCTCTTTCCCCCTTATCACAAAGAAGTCTCCAGGGCCTGCCACTGAGACTGCAGGAGCGGCCCTCCGGATTGGGTGGCTGCAGTATGACCAGTGTCTGAGAGGAGGGGCGGGCAGAGCAGCAGTGTGCCAAAACACGTCCTCCAACCTGAGCTGGTCGGACCAGGTTGGGTGGGGACTGGAGGGCTCAGAGGATTAGCATGTCAGTCCTGGCCTGAATGGAGCACATTCCACAGTGGAATAAACAGGGTGTGTTGGGCGTAGTCCCAGCCCAGCTCAGAGGACTGCACTGCGTGTGTGTGTTGCCCTCTAGGAGACCTCCTTGGTACTTCCTCTCTTAGAACTTCTCTGCTCCTGCGCCCTCACTAGTTTCTGCTTGCATTCTGCAGGTGACTCACCATTCCAGCAGCACCTATCAGTCTGGAGGAAAAGATGAGGAGGGGAGAAGGGGGAGATTCCACTAGGACTGGAAGCTGCACCTGGACCGGGCCGCAGTGCTACCTTCTAAGAGCAGGGCTTCAGCAGTCTCTTGCTACATTGCCCAGGGCAGGGGCAGCCTCAAAGTCAGTGGTCTGGAACATCTGCAGAGGAACCTGGTATCACTGGGAAGTAACCCCAGACTACTGCATTCACCTTTGTTTTACCAAAGGTTAAAGTAACATACATTTATTCTTTATAAAGTCTTAAAAATTCCAAAAGCAAAAAATTTTTAGATCATCTGTAATACTGTTCCATAACAATAACAATTACTGACTCTCTTTTTCTTTATGCCTGTCAAGTGTGTATATATATATATATATATATATATATATATATATATATTGATTTTGAGAGAGAAAGAGAGGTAGATAGAGAGGGAGAGAGGAAGAGAGAGAGAGAGAAATCAATTTGTTGTTCCACTTATTTATGCATTCATTGCTTGACCTTGTATGTGGCCTGACTGGGAATTGAACCCACAACCTTGCTGCATTGGGATGATGCTCCAACCAACCGAACTACTAGGCCAGGGTAAATGTATATTTTTTAAAAGTTGGAAAGAAAAGGAAATACATTTTCTATATATAATTAGAATAGCATTGTTTTTGAAGTTTTTGTTATCCTGTCTTTTAACTTATGAATGTTTCCCTATTTCCGTAATTATTCTTGAATCATCTAATGTTTTTGGCTACATAACACCATATATGGTTGTATCACAAAATCAGAAATAGGAACCTAGCATGAGGTGTCACAAGTAGTCACGTCCAAAAGAGAGACAGTGTGCTGCTTGCTCTGAGGGCCTGTGCTTTCCTCTCTGTCCCTTAGGACTCAGCCCAGGTGGTGTGGCCTCCATGAAGCCTGTGGATCTCCAGCTCAGGCTACGCAGGTCCACAATGCTTGCCTGGCACTGCCATGGCACTGTCCACATTATGTTAAACAGACTTCCTTATGTTTCCATCTCTCCCATCACACCATAGGGCCTCTGAGAACTGGGCTCCATCTGAACCAGCTGTGAATCTCCAGGGTCCAGCTGGCACCTGGCCCTAGAAGATAACAAATACCCTGCAAAGAAGCAGAGTGTAAGCAGCCTCCTGTTGCTAGGCATTTAGGCCAGCAATTTCCAACCTTTTCTGTCTCATGGCACACAGAAACTAATTACTAAAATGCTGTGGCACACCAAAAAATATACTTTTTTTGCCCATCTGACAAAAAAACAGGTATAATTTTGATTCATCCATGCTGGATGGCTATAGTTGTGTTGGCTGTTGTCATTTTTTTAAAATTTGACAATCTCAGGGAAAAGAGGTCAGTGCCCCTGACTAGATTGTCAGGTACGGTATGTTTTAAAAATTCTTGCGGTGCACCGTTGTGCCTCTTGCCGCCATACCGTGGTGCACTGGTTGAAAATCACTGGTTTAGACAGTTTCTAATTTGGAAAGAACCTTCATGCTCTCAATTTATCGGATTCTCTGCTGAGTGAGGAAGAGGGTGGAAGAAGCCCCCAAAAGTCTTGTTTGGGCCATCTGTATTCACTTGAACCCTCCTGTAAATAACGCTGGGCTGACCTGTAAATGAGCCTTCGTCTGTATCCGACTCACTTAGATGATGCACGTGCACATGCTAGCATCAGATAAATCCCAGCCCCGCTACGTGACAGCGTGGCCTTGGGCATGTCACTTGCCTCTCATCCTCATTTTCCTCAATATGAAACAGAGATAATAATGAGATCTACTCCTAAGGATGCTAAGAAGTTGTCAATGAGATCATGTAGGTCAGGTCCTAGCACACTGTGGCTAGTTTTTATTACTGAATGGAATTTCTGGGCCTGTGTTATAAAATTAATGCCACGTGACCATACTGCTTCCCAGAAACGTGGAACAACTTATGTACGGTACATGCACACAGCATGGGGCGCCCTTCATCTTTCTCAGCAAGGAGTTGGGTCAGCTTATCACCATCACCCAATCTGCTTCACAAAGGGTGTGTGGGCCCTGGACAAACCTACCTTGAAAGTCAGCAAAATGCCATCTTTCTGCTCACAATCTAAGCATCCGGCAGAGAACCCCACCCCACTGCCACCCCTCCCCAGGGTTGCGGAGGACCAGCATGGCAGGGAGTGCAAGGTCACGGCATGAGGGCACAACGGTGTCGATACAGGAGAACAAAAGCTGTTTCCCCACATACACCTAATTGATGAAAGGGGGCTAAAGAGGCACAGAATGGCCCCAAACCAGATTCCTCCCGTCTGCTTTCACCCTCACCCCACCCAACACACAATCATTCGGAGTAAGAGCACAATGACTGTGTTATAATCAGCTTGCTGTAGAAGTGGCCCAGAGGGGTGAAGTGTCTCGCCCCAGGTCACACAGCTAACAAGTGCCGTTAGGAGTGTCAAGACCACAAGGAATCCGTGACTCACAGCCAACAAGCCTGGTCCACAAGTATAAAACTCCATTTGTGTTTGTGCTCTCACCCCCATTTGCCACGTCACTGGCAATGACCAGGTGGCTAATGACAGGAAGCGGGAGACAACACATGTTTGCCAGGGGCTCTGAAGCCCCATGACGTGTGCCAAAGTCAGCTGGGTGAAGAGACTGGATCACCTGGACAGGTGTCATTCAGCACCATGCTTCGGAAGGCCGCTGTGGTCCAGGTGAGTGTGCTAGGACCTTCACAGAGGCTCCTCACCCACCTCATCCCGGCACCATATCCATCACTCTCTGGTCATTTTTTCCTACATAAAGGAATTCCCCAGAAACAGCCAGTTCCTTGGACATCTAATTTAATTAAAAAGAAAAGAGGGGAAAGGACCAGTTTATAAAGCACTGCGGTGGACCAGAAGTCTTTGTTATAACGGTTTTATTCAAGTCTGTGCACGCTCTGGCGGCGAGACCAGCCTGAGATCGGCGCCACACTGCGACACGGTGACAGGCTCAGCCGTTGAACCAAGCCTGCCGGGCGCCCCTGTCGACAGTTTACAGTACCTTGGAAAGAAAAAAAAAAAAGCCAAAGGACCTGAAAAATTTCCTTCAGGACTTTTCTATTTTTAAATATTGTTGACAAATTACAATAACTTATATCCAAAGCAAAATGGGAATTCAAGGACACATGGACAGGACACTGGAGCAGGGAAGACCTAGGGATGAAAAGTGGTAGCTAATTACAGAGGAGCAAAATGAACACGTGTGTGAACTTTTGTTACCGAGACTCAAAGGCTCGAACAGGGAGGAAAATCCCAAAGAAAGCTTTTTTTGTGAACTAGATAAAACCCATCTCCAACTCCTTTTCTTTATCCTCTAGAAGATACTGATACAGTCTTACACTAAATTTTTGTGTGAGCACGTGTGTGTGTGTGGATGGGTGATGAGGGCAATTACAGGAGCAAGTTGGCAAGTTCATCGACTCCCTTCCTTGGGACAAGTGGGGACACAGGGCACATGGCTCCTCAACACAACAAAAAGGCAAAAGCCTGACTTCAAGTTCCCAAGGAGCTGCAATGAGGCTTCCAAACTGGAAAGGCTGGGAGGGGATGTGGGTGGCAACTGAGGCTGAGAGCAGCAATGGGGCCCCTGGGGCTGGACTCAGAGGAGCGAGGCCCATAGGCCTTCAGGGGAGCTGGGAGAGGAGCTGCGGAATTGATACGCTCGATCCCTGTGAGGGATAAATCCCTGAACGGTTGTGAAAACGGTGGCAGAGAAAGCAGCCAGGAGCAGACAGGATGTCGGCCGAGTGCTGGGCGTTGCAGGTGGTGCCTGGTGAATCCAGTGACAGAGGCAGGTGTGTTAGCCACAGGACATGCTGCTTCTTGGACAGAGAGCCATCTGTAAGCTTAGGTAGCCCCAGGCCAGGCTGATTTTATCCTGGGGCTTCTAAATAGTGACCTACAATGTGCTCAGAGGAGAAAGAGAAACAAGTTTGGGGCCAAGCAGATCAGTAATGTTGATGCTTAGCTGTGTGACCTTGGGCATGTTTTATCATTATCTGAGCCTCAGTTTCCACATCCTCAGATGGGGGTCGTACGTTCCCTCCCAGGATTATTGTGAGTCAAAATAATAGTAATTAATAATAATAAACCTCTAGGACAGCACCTTCCACAGAGGAAATGTAATGGTTTCTTACAATTTCTCGCTAGTCCACATGCCCAGGCCTGGGTAAGCCCGTGCCTCACTTTGACAGTGACTAAGAGCCACAGCCAGCATGGCCTCCGGGGCTGGAGGTAGAGATAAAGGACGAGTGAAATCAAGATGAAACAATAGTGATGGCAGTGAAAGGGACGTGATGGCTGACAGTATGAAGACTCGCAGGGCCAGGCACAGTGCTGTGGAACAGCCCCCACCCACTTCAGTCCTCTCTGAAACCTGGGAGAGAGAACTCTCCTGGTGTTCAAAGATGTCCCGAAGCAGCTTAAAATGAGAATCAAAAAGGTCCTCTCTAATATAATCACTTACGTCTCACCCTAAACTGTGCACACACCTCTAAGTGGCCTCTAAGCTTTGAGGAGGCTGAAAAGAATCTAGAGAACTTCAAGGAAAAGTCACCCCAATTACAGATCCAAAGATGACAACTGCCCTAAGGTGCTTCACTGTTGTAAGTTGGCACATTCCTATTTAAATGCAAATACTCCCAGAATATGACCCCCTCACTCAGGACTTGTGGGCAAGAGCAATCAGACAAACACACCTAAAACCTACTTCCCAATTCTGCCTGAGCACCACCCAGATCCAGGTGAGGGGCAGGCAGGACCCAGGCTAGGGTGAGGTGGGTGAAGAAGGGCTCACTTCAGATGAAAAATTTAAGGGGGCACCAAAAAGACTCAGTCATCAAGAGAAATCCTATTTCAATGCAGTATTTAAAAAAATTAAAATTAATGAAAAAATCCATGTTGAATACAATATTAGAATTTGAAATAGTCAGGATCCATCAACGCAGGTATCTGGGTGTGAAGCTCAGGAACGCGGGCAACACATTACTCTTGCAGCTCTGTCTTGCACTTCAGTAAGTGCAGACCAGAAACCCTGTATCCGCGGGGCCAGCACTTCCCCGGACTCTTTGCGAAACTCATCTGGCCTCTGGGCTCAGGGTTCCTGGGTGTCAGCCCCACATGTGCTGGTGGGAAGGGGCTGTCTCTGAACCTCTGGAATTGTCTTCCAGTGTCCCGTCCTGAGACACCTATCTAGTTGTCAGGTCCTTGCCTGTCAATTAGTCTAGTTAAAACTAGGTTGTGGGTGTTTGCAGGGAGGGGGGGTCAGACCAGTCAGGAGAAAGGTGGGTCTGTTGCCGAGAGAAACAAAGAGAGGTGTGGGAAAACTGCTGGCTCTGGTAACCCACTGGGCCCTTCTCTATTTATTCTCTATTTCTAGCTGCAGCTGTGAGCTGAAGGCCCAAAGCAAGGCTGCGGCAGGGGTGCAGGGAACCACAGACAGTAGGAATCAGGAAGGACCAGTCCTACTGGCTCCACATTAAGGAAGGCAGCCCAACCTTTGGAAGAACAAATGCCAGGGCTCCCTCAGAAGCCTAGTGAAGCCAGGGTGCTTCCAGGGCCCAAGACTGGAAATGGACAAAGAGGGGGGCGGGGTCTGTCAGGATCTCATCAAGATGAATGGAAAATAGTCAACAGTCTGAGAGATCTAGGAGACTCTCACCTGGTCTGCACAGCCAACCAGAAGCCCAGGGCTGGGTCAGGTTAATTAGCCTTAATCAGCCAGGACTGCCTCCAGCCTTCCAACACCGGTGCCTGAGGTGGGGAGTGTGCAGGCGGCCAGGCCAGGAAAAAGCCAGGGACTGAGGACCCCTCAGAAGCAGCAGTGGGTTTTCCTTTTTGAGGTGGATCTTTATTAATTTGTATTCCTGCTCTAAGAAAACAATGATTTGTCTGAAGGGAGAGGGGTGCATTTGGGAATGTGTTCCTACAATAACTGGCTTAACAGGAAACCGTTCTCAGGCCTGAAACCAAGGTCCGTGAGGCCCGTGGTCTAGTAGGTTGAACCATATGAAATTGCTTTTTCCCTAGTGGTTTTGACCTACAACCCCTTGCCCACCCCACACATATACATGATTTTTCTCCACAAAGAGAAGTGATCTAGCAAGGTGGGGCTGGACCAGGAGCTCCAGGACCTTACATTTAAAGTTAGGACTTCATGCTTCCGGTGGGGAAAGCAGCACCATCCTCAGCTCACGGTTGGGCTGAGGTCCACAGACAGGAAGAGACATTTGCAACGTCACACGACTAGTGTGTGGGCAGCTCAGATCAGCACATTCCTGAGTCAAAGGCACAGGCTTAATGAAAGGAAAAGGTCAAGTCCTATATTCAGAGGGGCCTGCCACACGGACCCTTTGCCCCTGAAGCGCACCATTCACAGCCACCCAGTCTTCAGTACCCGCTGCTCTGTGCTTTGCTAAAAGCGAGCTTGAAGAGTTAGGAATGCTCAGGAGGTGTCTCCCTCCTTGTCGGGGGTGAGGGGCTGAAGGGCTGAGGTCCCAATGTGGGGGGGACTGTAGAGCAAGAGTGTTGACAAGGTCAGGCCTAACTGCCCTTGGGGTGTCTCGCCATGTCCCTGAGCAAGCGTGGATTGAGGGAAAAGGGCTTTGTGAGGACGTCTGTACCAAGACCCACATCCCAAGGAGACCCCTTGGGGCCAGCAGACCCCTTCCCAAAGATTCTTCCAGGAACTGGGTGGATTCCAGTCTCTAAAGAAATGAGTCTGGGAATGTCTCCAAGAAATCAGAGACCCCAAACTGTCATTCCGATGCCGCTCCAACCACTTGCTGCTCTGTAAGACACGAGTGACAGGGATGACCCACCTGACAAGTTAAGTGGGGGGATTTGGAAGGCTGCTCGTAAACATCAGGTGCTACATACATGCAGAAGATCACGTGCCTGACCATCGTCCCTATTAGTCATGCAAGGCAACTCCCAATCACTTCTTTTCCAGAAGACAAAGGAAGACACAGCAGGCAAGTCCTCTAGAAACAAAGAGGGTGAGAACCACAATGTCAACTTGGGCAGCGTGGGACCTGCTGACACTTACTCTCAGTGTCCTTGGGAGGGAAGCAGCTTTTACAGGAAGGAAATCTGAGACAAGCCCGAGGTCAGACAGCAAAAGCAGAATAGGGAGCAGAGCCAACTTGCTCAGGTCTCACAGCCTGGTGCCCGACTCAGCCCTCAATCCCAGCAGCTTTTTAATTTCTCTTCACTTGGATCTTTTTCTTTAAGCATTTCCCCTTCTCTCTCGGCAAGGACATCAAATGTAGAAGGAAAATGATGTAATTTTGTAAAGGTCAGGAGGAAAGGTTCGAATTATTCCGAGTCATGTGAATGTAGAATATCACCACCATATCACCATCACCACTACCAGACCCTTGAGATACTGAAGGATGCAGAGTTCAGAGCATCCACCAAAGCCTCTTAGAAATAACATATGAAGATATCTGGGACATCTACTCAGCCTGGAAGTGGTCCAGATGCCCAAGGTGGTAAACAAATCCTGTTCAGCATCAGAGGAAGGAGCCCACAGACCCCAGAAGGGGCAGAGGGCAGGATCTGTTTCCTAACACCACTTTCCATGTAGCAAGCACCTGCCAAGAGTGAGGGAAAGTCTCAAAGGAAAGTGAAGAGGGAAAAGGGAGGCCGCTATTGCTATTGCAGAGGCTTGATCCCGACCATGACCACAGATGCCAGGGAACCTGAGTGGACAGAAAGCAACTCAAACCTGTTACTATACAGGATCCTTACCCCAGCCTTGTCCTACAGGGAGAGTGTG
Source organism: Macrotus californicus (assembly GCA_007922815.1). Classification (NCBI taxonomy): domain Eukaryota; kingdom Metazoa; phylum Chordata; class Mammalia; order Chiroptera; family Phyllostomidae; genus Macrotus; species Macrotus californicus. Next base: position 22,923 of record VMDR010002184.1, read on the forward strand.
GCAGGCAGGGGCCCCCTAGAGAGAGACGGCAACTCCATCTGCATGGGAACTCACAGAAGCGTTTTCAAAGTAACTCTGCTTCTGCCTCTGACAGGTACAATTCTTCCCTTAGCAGAGAACCAGCCTTCCCATCTTCCCCTGGATGGAGGAGTAAGAACTGGGTTTAAGCTGTCACTCAATGCCAAGTAGCTGCCATTTGGTTTATGCTACATCAGTTACACTACCACTTCCAAGAAAGATGGCTACCACCTAACAAAATGACAAGAAGCAGAAAATGAGCAAAGGAAAAATCCCTGCCTCATACCACAGAGCACTGCCCAGAGCCCGCGTGGTTTGGATTAAACTGCAAACCGTACCCCACCAGAGAGCCGTTTAGTGGATTACAAATGTGTTAGTGGCTTAGAGCCTGAGATGACAGAGAGCCCAGGGGAAGGGCAGAGAACAGACCACCTGTGTCCCTCTCGCCACCAAGAACGAAGAAGGATCACTTGGTTGGCTGAACTGCTGACAGCATTCACATTTTATCCCTCCTATCTGAGGAGTGGGGAATCGGGGCACAAGTGATGTCTTCTGTGAGGGCTTCACTGAACAGAGGAGCAGAGGGGTGAGATGCAACAGCAGACCCTGGGACACAAAACCAACAGCGACTCTCTGCCGAAGACACGGTGGGCCCTGAACCAAAGTGCAAATTGCTCATAAAACAAGGTCACCCCTTACCATCGCCAAGGCAGGATGTCTATCACAGTTGTGGAGAGAGCGGTGACTGTATTTACCACTTGGACCTGCTTCCCTGCTCTACCCATCCTGGCACTCAGGCAGCGAGAGCAGGCTGGCCTCCAGTATCTCCAGAGGAGTATTCCATGAGAAAACAGTGGAGCAACATTTAGAGTCTTGAGGGGGGAGGAGCAGGACCTAAGGACTCTACTGCCAATCAAGTAGTTACTCTCCCACAAAAGCAATTGTTCACACTTGACACAGGAGGTCTCAGAGTGGACAGAATAGTGAAGCTACGCATGAGAAAGCTCCAGAAGCAGCTCAACATTCAAGTCAAGGACACAAATTCCAGAAAAGTCAGGGTTGGCCACTGTTGTCCTTTCTACCCAGCTCGTGGTCCAGAGCCCAGCATTAGGGGCTACCTGTGCAGAGACTAGAGGCCGTGGTCAGCCTCCAGGCTGGGACTTGAAGGTACGTCGGTGGCTCACAAAGCACCTTACAGACGTCATCGCCTCACTACACCCATTTACGGAAGGTACTACTGATGGCTCCGTTTTACTTCAAGGGATTACAGAATGGCTGGCTGGCTGAGGAAAACCCCCACCTGGTTCAAATTCCCAGAGTCCAGGACCCCCACCCCTGACAGAGATGTCTACCAATCAATTACATAACCCGAAGTCCACTATTTCCAGGGACTGGAGGAAAGATCAAGGGGAGGAAAGAACACTTGAAGATCAGACAACAAAAGGGACAGAGGAACTTTGTCCCTGGCATCCCAAGAAACTTAATCATGGGACGAGCATATGTTTGTATCAGAAATGGTCTGACCACGCCTGGACCCCAGGTAGGAGATGGGTGCCGTCAACAGGTGCTGGTTTGTTCCCTTCTTGGAGTTTTTCCAAAAGGATCAAGGACAGACAGACTCTGTTACCCTCTTTACTGTAACTCGACTGTATTTTTCCTAACTCCCTCCCCTCCCACCAGTTCTCACTCAGGAAGCTCCCCCTACCACTCACTGGTAGGCTCAAATCAACAGGCAGGGCAGCTGGGAAGTGCAGGGAGGTAGTACCAGGTCCGCCAACTCCCTGCCTCACACGGGCACCTTGCCTTCAGTCCTCCAGCTGGCACGTGAGGGCTTAGGACACAGAAAAGCTCACATCTCACATCAAACGAGGTTCTGATTCATGGGCGTGAGGGAAGAACGTGGCAGAGGAACAAAATCAATCACAGAACATCCAATACTGGTGTGTTTGGGAAGGCTGAACTCAGAGCTAACTGAGGGACCCTGGGATTGGCTCTGGGCATACCCAGGGGGCTGAGGAGAGGGAGCAGCAGACAGATTTGGCTGAGTGACACTGCAGGTCACCCTAAAGGCGAGGAAGACTGTGGAGGACGGGGGGACGTGCATGCACCCCTCCCTCCCCTACACAGCCAGAGCTCAGAGCCACAGCCCCTCCAGCGGACATGGATCTGCAGGGCCCAAGACCCTCTGAAGTGGCCCTGTCTCCATCCCTTCCATCTTCAAAGTGCATTTTCAGTGCAAGAAGTAGGACTGGATCCCAGGGGGTCCAACTCTGAGAAAGGGCTGTGCCAGCCAGCTCCCCATCTCCTCCTGCTCCCCCCAGCCCACCCTTGATGCTTTTCACACTAAGACCAGAATTCTTGCTGGATCTCATAAGAGGCAGGCCTGTGTGTGTTCAGTTCAGCTCGACACAGTGGCACAGTGCTATCCTGACTCTGGCCCTCTGCGTCCAGGTCCAGGAGCGTCCGCTCGGCGGGGGGCAGCGGCCCCGCCTGGAACGGGAGCAAGGCTGGCAGCCCGGGCCGCTCCTCCACAGTGCTGCTGCTGCTGGCCACGCAGGAGTCCAGGTTGCTGGGGGTCTCCGTGCTGGAGCTGTTAGCTGGGGAGGTGCTGCGGGCATGGCTGGGGGACACGAACCACCAAGGGTCCAGCCGCTGCCGGTTGGCAGAGGGCCGGGGCCGAGGCAGAAACTCCAGGGTCTTGGGTCTCTCCAAGGTCGAGTTCTGCTGCGTGTTCCAGCGCCTCGGGGTTGGGGGAAAGACGACATTGGGGTCAGGGAGACGGGGGAATTCACCAGGGTCTCGGCTGGGGCTGGGGGTTTTCAACATTCCTGGTCAAAAAGACAGAGAGGCATCAGGTGAGGGCAGCTTGTTTCTGGGCCAGGCATATGCTTCTCCATCCCCATCCTGCCATAGCCCTACTCACTTGGGATAACACGAACAAGTATTCAGTGAGCACCTACTGTGTGCCATGCAGTGTGCTGGGAGGCACTGGATATCAGACACTAGTGAACCAGAAGGTCGTGGTCACTATATCTGATAATGATAATGGGACATATGGGGGTTATGTCTGAAATCGAATTACTTAACGCAGATGCTGGCAAACTACAACGCAGAGACCAGCCACCTGTGTTTGTGGATGAAGTTCACTGGCACGCAGCCACACCCACTGCCCTCTCCCACCGCAGCAGCAGCGCAGAGCAGCGACAGCAGAAACTGTAGGACCCACAAAGCCCAAAATATTCACTATCTGGCCCTTTCCCAAAAATCTTTACTGACCCATCACTTAAGGAAATGTCTGTTCATTCACATCTCATCCCTTTAATAAACATGTGATGGGAACAGAGCTAGGTATCAGGAATTTAAAACAGATGAGTGATATAGGGGTCTTCATCTTCAAAGAGGTCACATATTTGTGTTTAACAACAAAAAAAATCTAAAGTTGGGGGAGATAGCTGAATGGTCAAATACAATGATCATTTATAGGCAAATGCAGCTGGGAGGAAATTGCCAACCCCTCTCCTACTGGATTAGAGGCGGTTTCCAAGTCAGACCCAGGTCTTCTATGGAGGAAGGGACAGTGATGGAAAAAACCAAGGATGGGTGTATGCACGCTGAGGTGTCAGATGGAGATGGCAGGCCTATGTACAGGCACAGCAATTTACTGGGACATACCTCCACTTCCGAAGTCAGCCGTGAGTAAGGGGTGAGTGATGAAGGGCATGAGACACGGGCGGAAGCTTGTCTTATGGGTGTGCCCATACTAATGCTCTAATGACAGGAAAGAGCATAGCTACGTGGCAAGAAATACCCCTCCTAGGTTCAGGGCAGGATTCCTTCCAGTCACTTTGGTCTCCTCTGCCAGGAACAAGCAGAGCTAGACCCCTGCCCTTCCTGTACCCAGACTAGCCCCTGTGCCTGGGGCCAGAAGCCCTGTACTGTGCGTTCCAAGACCTAGGGCCTGAACGTCCATAGGAGTCCCAGCTCTGATCCTTCCTAACACCTGCGGGTCCTCTTCTGCTCCTCAGGGAAGGCCCCCTGATGCAGAGGACAGAGGGAAGTTGGCCACCTCCTCCACCAGAGATCAGCCTGTTTTGATTGACTGAGTCAGAGGGGGAATGGAGTTCACTCCACCATCTTTCCTCTTGGGCGAGGCACAAAGGCAGGAAAGAGAACAGAGGAGGAAAGCAGGACTCACCTGCTCCGGGGCTGGGGCTCAACCCATTGCTAGAAGGGCTCCTGCTGGCTACGAGGGCCGCTGGCTTGAGGGCCCCATCAGAAGGAGTCCGCCGGTGACCACTGGGCTGCACGGGGGCCGTAAGGGTGACGTGGGTGGGAGTCAGGGATTGGTTAGGGTCTCGTTTGAAGCGCTCCACTCGGACATTGACCAAGGGGTTGTGGGTACAGGGGGTCAGGGGCGGAGCCTCCACTGGGGTGACAGGCATCTCATAGACCACGATCTCATCGCTGTCCGAACGCAGCAGGGAGCGGGTAGAGTTGCACTCAGAGATGGAGGAGAGAGACAGCAGTGTGAGGGAGGCGGAGGGGTCTCCGAGCAACAGCATGGGCTCTTCCTTCTTGAAGAGCTTCCGGGATGGGGGGCTGGTGCTCCGACGAGGACGGCTGGCCCTCTGAAAAAGACCTTCACGCCTCTTCTTCTCCTCCCGGGCTGGTGGCTCAGGCTCCTCTGGGAGAGGCAGCTGACACTTGCCAGCTTCCAGCAGGTCAAACCCTAGGCCTGTGGCTGCGAGAACAGCCCCACAGCCAAGCAGAGCCACCTCACAACGGCGGTGGTGAGTGCCGCCCCGCTTGAGGCTGTTGGTTGGCGTCAGCTGAGGAGTACTAGTGGCCGAGTTGACAGGGGTGGGCTCCTCGTGGGCTCCATCACTGGAGGGGCCATCCCCATCCTCCCCACGAGGGAATGGAATACAGAGGTAGGACTGGTTGGGTGAATGCTGTAGATGATTCTCCCCACTCCCTGGGCCTTCGCTGTCCTCATCCTCTGTAAAGATGAGATGAGGAGGCGGGAAATAAAAAATGGGAATGTAGCAGCAAGAATAAGATTCTGGTCCTTCTTCCCAGACCTAGGCCTCCTGGCTTAGTGTCAGGGACGCTGAGTCTGATTGGTGGGACAAAGGACTAGGCATTGAACCAACAGGGCTTTGCTCCCCAACACTCAGCTGTGTCCAGTGAGAAATCACTCTGCATTCCAGAGCTGGTTTCCCTGTTTGCAGAAAGGGGATTGCTGACTTGCTACTTCTTTCACAGGGACCCTCGACACAAGAAGCACAGTGAGTTTTAAAACACTGGATAGAACAGAAACATCCCTGATTTTTCTGCACCTTGGAATTGCAAGGGACCTTGGACTTGTAGAATGATAGCCTAGACGTTTGTCTTAGGACTAGACTCCTGCAAAGGATTGGAATCCCCTACATGAGTGAAGGCCAATTTACCCCATAGACTGACCTACTATGACCTTGGAAATCTATAGGGAAAATAAGAGGACTACCTGAAAGCGAGCCTGGGGAAGACCTTACCCATTCAGTAATCGGGGCAACACTACAAAGTTTCCTTAAGAGGAAGACTGTGGCATCTTCTATAGCCATCTCTTGTTTTATGGACTTCCCACTAAAATACCAGGAAACAGACCCAGAAAAGGGAAATGCCTGATTCAAGGCCTTACCCTTCTGCACTGCCCTAAGGATACTATAACTGGCCCCTTGGGATAGAAAGTCAAGGGCAGGCTCCATGGCAACAGCAGTGATTTGGGAAGATTCAATGAAATGGGAACAGGACAAATGAAAAGGGAATAAGGTGGGGGCTGGAACTCTGAGAAAAAGAGAAAATGACCCCCATGAAGTAATATGAGGGCCCTAAACAGTCCTAGAAGCCTGACCAAGAACTCTGAGAGAACGGGGACAGAGTCAAGGCAAGGTCAATGCTTACCCATCTCCGTAAGGCTGGTGAACCCTGGCAGGGCTGGGCTGCTCCTCGGGCCCTTCCCCAGGTTGGGGGCACTGGATGACCACTGTTTGTATCCATCTACCAGGGACTTGAGGCTAAATAAGGGGAAATGAGGAAACTGTTAATACCGGCTACTTCCCTTACTCTGCGCTCAGCTTTAGGAGCCTGTGGAAATGTATCTACCTTAATTACATCAAAGCCCAAGAGCCCTGGGGTACAGGCAACAAACCTTACTGAGCCCGCCCACTTCATTAACAAAAGTGCACAAGCTGCAGAGAAAGGGAAGCGATGGCAGGACCCACCCCCTTCACATGCTGCTCTGGGCTGTGGAAGGATCTGATGGGCAGGCCAGAAAGAGGACAGAAAGAGTAAGGAGCGCCCAGCACCTGCGGGGTCTTGCCTGACCCCATCGTTAGGGAGAGGCCAGCGATACACAGACACAGAATACAGCACACTGGTGACATCAGAACCACTGCAATGCAGAAACCCGCGATGCAAGCCAAGCACTGGGCAGATGAGCTAGCAGAAATGCACCAGGTCACTCCACTCACATCATTTCTCAATTTCTCCTTCCAAGCTTATGGCATGCTTAGGCAACTTTCAAAAACAAAAATCAGCCAACAAAGCTGCACCCACCCAGTGCACTTTGGGACAGACCTATGTGGGGAGCACGTGAGGTTGCATTTGAGCCCTCGGTTTGTCTGGGGCTGGAGGGTGAAAGGACAGGAGCTCATTTTCAAATCCCCGTAATCAGCTCACACTAACTAGCAGGCCCACAACTCCAGGACACAGACTGGGAAGCCCACTAACCCCTTTATAAACTGAGGGAATTGGGGGCTCAGAAGCACCGGTCTTTTCCCTTGAGAACAACGAGAGGAAGGACAGGAATCTACGCTATGGCTGCCTTAGAGACACCAGGTTTACAACCAGAGGTGGCTCTCATTTCAAGGCTTGAGAGAGCCATTCACGTAAAGTCCACTCTTCCCAGCCTATCTTGAGGGACAGAGAAGGACCAACTTTTTCCTTGACTTCAGATCTCTGTTTCAAGTACTATCACAAATACCAACGAATTAAAATACATTCCAACCTCCAGTGGTGTCAACCAAAATACACAGCCAGAGAAATAAGCATGCTGCTAAATCCCTAGCCTGGGACTTCCAACTGGTAATCTTTTAACATTGCCTCCAGCTCCGGGTCCAAGGAAATCCAGATTGGCAAAGTCAGAGTCAGTGCTACAGACCAAAGGATAAATAGCCCAGCACTGTCTCCCTAAAACTAAGGGCACCAGGAGGGGCCAGAGAAGTGAAGAACAAGGTAGTCAGACCAACACAGGAATTTTCCCAAGTTGCACAATGGTACTGCTAAAAAAAAAAGGGGGGGTTAGCACAGCCTGGCAATAACGAGGCTTGATTCAACGGGGTGTGCTGTGAGAACAAGGAAATGGAAGGGGGAGTATTGCCAATACATTGGAAAGGGTGGAAATTCTACTTACCCCAAGTGGAAATACGGAGATTCTGATGGGGTACTTAAACCATTAGCTTTCTCACGTCTCTGAGGGGATCTTCAATGAATAAAAAGGATCAGAAGTGGGCAGAAGCAGGGGCATCCAGCCCAGCATCTCCCACATGAGACCACTCAAGGCTGGACTCGAACCGCATGACCAGCCACCCTCCCCTTGCCCAGTCAGCAAAGCTCACACCGTGAAGGGATCGTTACCAGATGGCCCTGCTGGAGATGCTACAGACCAGGCAGGACCTCCCAGTCTCTGGGACAAAAGTCCCTGGGCAGCCACAGCATAATTCCAGGGGTCTTTGAACTCACAGATACCCTCTTCATGATACTCACAGACAAGTGCTTATTTCCTACAAATGTTGACATTGTTTTTTTAAAGTATGAAGAGTCAAATTCACTTAACATTACTAAATTCAACATAGCTTTATGTCATTACATATTTTATTTAGCCAACAGGGACTGAATTTAGAAATATTGTCATACAGAGGCTCTCAAAAATGTGTGACATTAAAGAGGTCCTTCACTTGAGACTGGGTGGAATATATTTTATTTCTTCAAGAGGAATTGGGAATCATGTCGCATATTTTGAACTTCTTCAAAAGTTTTGAGGGCAAATCTCTGTAGGAGGAAGGAAATTCCAAAGTTCACATTTTAAAATGCAAAATAAACTTAATTTGTTAGCAAGACAAAAAAATAAATCTTTAAATGAGGCTGAACTACGGAAACTATTGGGATCCATAGCCAACCTGGTAAGTCGCATCTGTAATCACACTAATGTCAGAAAGATCATGGACTCAGGGTGACTGAATTGCTTCTCAGCGCCGGCTCACTCCTGTGGGAGCCTAGGGCTCCTGTAGAACTCAGCACAGCAAAGCAACCTGCCATCCCCAGAGGGCTCAATCACTGAATCCTTACATAGCTTAGGTAGTTCACCCTACATATCTAAATTTTCTCTCCCAAGGTCTCTAGTGACTTCCAAAACCTGGCTTCAAACAGCCAATCCTTTAGGAAGCAAACAATTATTCTCACCTTCAGCTCACATCTGACGTAGGGAAACAGATTTTGGACATGAAATCTTAGTGTTCAGAGGAATGCCAAGGCCAATTATAGGCTCAGGGCATCTATAAGCCTAACATTCAACTTAGAAGCTCTTCGGAAAGCCACTAGAAAGAAGCAGGATGCTGCTTATACTCACATAAGGAAAAATAAAATAAAAAACATGGTTCTGGATTCTAACACCAAGAATAAGAAGTATAAACTATTATGTTTGTTCTTCAGGTATGAGATAGAATCGCATTAGAAGCATGGAAGAAGCATAGCAAATATTTACACATGCTTACTATGAGCCAGCTAATCTTCTCTGGCACTTCACAAAGATGAACTTATTTTTTCCTCCTATGGATGGGTATGGATATAATCTCCATTTATAAGAAAACATAAAGTCCCACAGCTAGGCATGGGGAGCCAGGATTTGAACCCAGGCAGGCCAGGGTCAGCATCCAAGCTCTTCACTACTGTACTAAAAGTTACTGGCCTCTGAAAGTCAGAGACCAGGAGAATTTGAGTCGGAGGCTACAAGGCCACAGAGCAAACACAAGCACATCTAAGGCACCAAGATGTGCTCTGTGCTTTGCCCAGGGGGGCGCTCACACATGTCAGTGTGGCCACGGGATGGGGCCTAGAAGAAGTTCCAGTGGTCCTGGGGTTCTAACTGTACCCTAGAGCTGGATTATTCTGCCTGCCCCAGCTTCAGCATGAGCTCCCAGGCAAGAGTCCCATTATCCACTGTTCCTTCTCTTTCCTCTGATCAGATGTTTTAAGGGGGAGAGCCAGATATAAGTACCATACTCAGGCAGAACATCATACATCTGGTTCACGCTTAGGGTACTTGCTACTCTGAGGAGGACACCTCCAGGGGTCAGTAAATTCACCTATGGGCTAGATATGGCCCACTACCTGTTTTTCTCTTGCACTTCATCCACGGTCTGAGGCTGCTTCTGCACTACCACAGTGAAGTTGAGTAGGCCCACAAAACCTAAAATATTTATTATCTGGCTCTTTATGGATAAAGCTTGCCAACCCCTGTCCTAGGAGGTTCCAGGGGAAAGGAGATTGGCAAACTTGGTTGTAAAGATCAAGAAACTTATAATTTCTCAGAAAGAAGTGAAACACAACAGAGAAAAAGGCATTTTGCATCATAGTTTTAAAAGGGTGTCCCGTCTTTAAATGAGAACTCCCCATCATCTGGCTCTTACCCTTCATCTCCTGAGCCAAGCTCCTTCTGACCAAGTGTGCCCGGCCCCCACGTCCGTCCCTTCTTCTTGGAAGCCCTTTTCTCCTCCTCCTCCCCTTCCTCCTTTGGGATGACTGAGCTCCGGCCCCAGGTTTTGCTGCTTTCACCTGGTGTCACTGTGAATAGCAAAGGTTAGATGGGATCTGGAAACAGACAGCACTCCCCCGGGCAACCCCCGCACCCCGCCCTCCCAAACTAGCCTCTACCCAACCAGACACACAGACACAGACACAGACACAGACACAGACACAGACACACATGGAGCTCCTGGGAAGAAGGTAGGCTTCTTAAAAAACTCTGTGCCTAAGTGGAGCCTCCCAGCAAAGTAATGGAGTTCTCAGCCACCAATCATTTAGCATTCTCCAAGTACCAAACATGGAAACATTTCCTAGCATCTCATAAACCCGATGTAAAGCTGGAGCTTGGACCAGCCAGAGCTCAGCACTCCAAACAGATCTGATTTAAAGAATTTGTTTTGTCGGGTAGAATTGGATTGTGGGGTGGGTGGTAGAGAAAAAAGGTAAAGAGTAAGGAAGATGTGGAAGTGCAGAAATTTTGGTAAGAAAAGCGTTGGAAAGGAAGAAGATGAGGGTTTCCAGACTACAGAGAAGGAAGTCAGGAGTAGGAGGGCAGGGGAAGCAACAGGCCTAGAGAGACATAACAGAGAAGAGGGGAAGAACATTCTTCTAAAATTGGTACTTTAGAGCATGGGCTGAAACCCAAATGCTTCAGACACTTGGCTTACACCATAAGTGAGTGAAGTGAGTCAGTTACCAAAAAATAAGGAGTTGAAGGAACTGAGGCAAAATACAGAGCGTACATGCCATGAGTTCCAGCCAACTGCGGCCATGTGCACAAGGGAATCCACTGACTCAATGTGATTTTTCAAGGAAAGCCAGAAATCCAGGATTTTATGATGAAATCTCTCTAACTTTAAATCAGGGAAACTAACTCATTCATAAACATGCACACACATGTGTACATGTATGTTTGTGTGTGTATAAGTTCATTTAAATAAATACTTCTGTAAAATTAAATGGATCCAGATTTGACCTATTTTATTTGACCAAGTAAAATACTTGGCAAGTTTTCTTAGAACCTACACTTTGGAAACACCCTTCCCTGGGAAACATGAACAAGAGAAAAACAACGATGCCCCAAATACGGCAGAGCACACGAGGTGTCCAGGCTACGGCACCAAACTGTTTTTACATCACACACCCGTTTCTAAATTGCTTTGTACCCACAGTACCTACAGACCCCTTTGCTGGTATCTGACTAAGAGCAGGAGGTAGAGGAGGCAGCAGCAAAGCTAATGAAGAGAAACAAGGGGGAGGGCTAAGGTTCCCATACATATGTGCATGTATATACACATTGTCGAGGACAGGTGGCAGAAGTTATGGATGGCGCAAGCTTGGACCAGTCGGTGGCTGGACCGAGTAGGGGACAGGTGCCCCTGGTGTGTTCTGGCCCCAGCTAATCTGGGAAACAGTCTCACACTGGATGGCTCGAAGGCGAGGAATGATGGTGGGGCTTGCAGGTGGACTGGAGCGACTGTTGATGAGACTCTTCCTTTTATCCATGGTCGGGGAGGCCTGGACCGTGAACTTGTGCTGGAAATCTGCTTGGGGAAAGACAAACATGCATTTGTGTTAGAATTTTCCCACAGTCAAATTCCTCCAAGAAAACTGACACTCCCTGGCAGGCTGGAGGGACAGGCCCTCATTTCCTGAGAAACTCCTTGTTCACCTGGCAAAATGGTCTCTTTCAGAATCATCTCTTTTCTCCAAAAGATGGCAGGAGGCAAGATGAACATACAAGGAAAAGGGAAATTCCTTATCCGAGTGAAAGTCATTAGGCAGTTTTCAAAAATGCAGACAGGTGTAGCAATTACATATTTAGAATAGTCTTTTTTAGATCACGAGAGTAGTTGATTAGTCTAGGAAATCTAACGTTAAATCCTCCACTTCCTATAATCTGTTAGTGCACGCCCCCTCGTCTCAGGAACCAAAGCAGGAGACTAACGCTTCTCACTAAGTGCAGGCAGAGCAGGGTAGTAAGTACTAATCCTTGGTGGGAGTCCAGGGAAGCAAGGGACAGGGGGCTAGTGGGCCAAATTCTGAGGCATTCCAGAGGCAGTTGTGGTGTGGCCCAAGCAATGTACAACTTACAGCTTTGAATGTCTGAGTATCATTCTCCTCACCTATCAGAGAGGTACAATAATTACAGCTGCATGTGGCACCTAAGTCTCCCCCTAGACCAGGGGTATCAAACTTTCACCAGGGGCCATATCAGCCTCATGGTTGCCTTCAGAGGGCCGAATGTAACTTTAGGACTGTATACATGTAACTACTCCTTAACTAGGGGCAAGGAGCTCGGCGCTGCCGCTGGGCTGGATTAAAACAAGGTGGAGGGCCGGATTCAGCCCATGGGCCTTGTGTTTGCCACCTGTGCCCTAGACTGTGCTCTCCCTGAGGACGGAAACTATTACTTTCCCGGCACGTGGCAGTGCGCTGGCACGTGCTGGATGCTCAAGAGGTGCTTAGAGACTCTGTTTCCTGAAAAGAAGAAAAAATGTGCAACAAGGACACCAGTAAACGGGTCCCAGGGACACATTCACTGACTTGCACTAAATGAGTTCCCTTGTCTGTACTTAAGCCATTTTTTTTAATTTTTAAAAATTGATTTGAGAGAGAGAGAGGAAAGGAGAGTGAGAGAAAGATCGATTTGTTCCATCCACTAACTGATGCACTCTTACCTGTTGATTCCTGTGTGTGCCTTGACCAGGGATGGAACCTGCAACCTTGGCATTTGGGGATGATGCTCTAACCAGCTGAGCTACCTGGCCAGGGCTGGTTCCTTAACTTCTATTAAGCTTGCTTCCTGGGGCCTTAAGGACTTTAATCTACACACACACTTGAGTACCCATCTCCTTTCATGGGTACACTGTACTCCACAAGATTCTAATTCAGTTTCATATTTTTTTTGCAATTTCCCAAGGGTGTGCCTACCACAAATGTACTTGTATTCAGCTGATGTGTTTCTGAAAGGATACGTGTAAATCAAATTCTTATACATTAATCCTCCTTGAGATGAGTTATTTTGCAGAGACAAGCGTTCTCTTGCCTCACACGTACATAGTCTGGAGTTTGTGTTGCCCCCAATTACATGCTTCCTTCTCCAGGGGTGCCGAGCGAGCCACCATGCTTCTAGCAGCCTGGCCCATGCTTGCCTGTCAGATCCCTCACCAGTTTGTCTTCTTTCATATTCCGCGTTTAGTTTCAAAGATTCCCCTGGGCTGAGGTAGCTTCCAGTGGGCCAGTCTTTCCACTGAATAGAATGGCCCTGTCCAAACTGGCTCTCTGTTGAGTCTCAGGGTCCCTTCTTTCCAAACTCAGCCCCTGGCTCCCAGCACCCCACCGCGCCAGCCCCTGCCCTGCTCCCGCCTCCCGGCAGCCCCTGGGTACTCACCGGAAGGGAGGCTGATGCGGTTTCCATCCTTGAGCTTCAGCCGGCTCTTCCGGAACTTGCCCTTGCGTTTCTTCACCCTGGGCTTCTCCTGGCACAGCTGGTGGATGATGATGTTGAGCTCCCGTTCCAGGATGTCGATCTCCCGCTCAGCCAGCTCCTGCTCGCGGCGCCGCAGCAGTTCCTCCTGCGTCTTCTGCTGCAGTGCGGCCCGCGTCAGTTCTTCCTCCCAGGTGCGGAGCTCCTGCGGGGGCAGGACCATCCGTCAGGGCCCAGGGGCAAGGTCTGACCTGGAGAGGCTCCCACAGTACCCACACTTCATGTCCCCCACGGAGATGGCTGCACAATAGTTAGCTGGTAAATGAGCCCCTGACTACCTGGTTGGTGGGAGAGGAAGGCTCAGAACACCCACACTGAGGATATAGCTAGGAGTAGCCACAGGCCACGCCCAGACTGATAGTGCCCCGTTGCTTCTTGATTATTAATTAAAATTGTCTGTGACTTGGGAAAAAATGAGGATTTGGGTAGAAAATATAATATATAAATTTTACAGGCTTGGGTCTATTTTATTTTTTTCCATCAAATAAGAAAATTATTTTTAAACCAGAGGTGACTTAATGTGATCTAGCTTAAAATGTGCCCACTGTAAATAAATCACCCTCCAGATATCACCTAACATTCAAATAAAAGTAAACAGACTTCCAGTGTGGCTGTTCAAATGGTACGTGTTCACTGGGTGAGTGAATCCTCCGAGGCATGTGCTTGGTGCTCTCATCCTTTCTTAAAGGGCAGCCATTTGCCCCGGGAAGATTGTGAGAATGCAGCAGAGAAGAGGGAACATTTCCTGACGTCTGTGCCAGGCACTTGCTCTCGAGCCATGCCACATCAGGCAGGCAGAACCTGTCCCCAGCCTCCCCTTTTTCCTTCTCTGTGAGGTTATCAATGAACCCAGCATGGAGTCCTGGGAAGAGGTGGGAGCTATGGAATCAGAAAATAGGAGAGGAAACAGAGCAAAGCATGTCATAAAACTTTAAAATATGAATCCTAAACTGTTAATACTGGGTACTCCAGGCCTAGGACCGAAGTGGGGTGGAGAAAGGAGAAAGTTTAAGAAGCTTTCATGTCAATAACCTGAAGGAATCATGTCTAAAAAGTGGGAAGTTTCTTCAATAAAGAAGCCAGAGCAACACTTTTGTGGTCAAACTTAAAATTCTCAATGACATGCTCCAGTAGAAGTCAGTGGACTAAAACAAAATACTGTAGATAAGGAACCTAGAGCCATATAAAAAAAAGTATGTGAACACGTATTGGGGAAGCTGAGCAACAGGTAGAGAGCAGAACAGAGAACAGCGATGGGGATAAAATATTCTGCAGGTAGGAGCTTTTCATTTGACTTGTCCTCCATTCACAAAAGAATATCAAAATAACCATAAAAGTAACAGAAAGAAGAGAAATGAGAAGAAGCTGAGCACCCAGAAAACTGTCTGGTACACGGGAAGTGCTCAGTAGTTGCCGAATTAACTGTTGAGTCGATGAATGAATGAATGAGAAAGAAGACACTTTTATAAATGCAGTCCTTCTTTATGGGAACATAGATTCATCAAAAGTATCTACAAGATGAGCTTGAACTTTTGGGCTTCTCCTCTGATGAACTAAGCTCCAAAGAGATGAGTCGTGCACCTTCCAAATCCTTGGCTTCCCTGTCCCACTACTTTGTTTTCACCATCAGGAAAACAAGAACACATGGAAGATTCAGAAAAGTTATTACTGATTGGTTGATTTTGCTGCTAAATGGGAAATCTGAATAGTTCAAGACAATATCAGCCTTCCTAAGTCCGCTCTCCTGGATGCTCCTGCCTAAGGGACGGTTTGAGTCCAAGCCCTTTCCTTTAAGGGAACTCAAACCCCAGTCCAGAGACCAATCCATGGCCACAGAACTTAGGAGCAGTAGGTTGAGCCAACCTGAAGAATAACCTGAATCACATGGGAAACCGGGACATTTACAGAGTACTCGCCGATGGCACCATAACCCTGGAAGACCCTCATACATGGTAAATCCCCTTTGTGTGAAACACCTGTTTAGGGATCAACTTCACAGCATGCAATTCACATCTCCCATATACAATAATGTAAAAGCAATCCCTCCAGAGAGAAAGCTCATTATTCATCTCATCTTCTCTTGCCCAACTATGAGCCTTGTAATGAGAAGCATCACAGTGTGGTGGTTCAGAGCAACAATGCCGGAACAAGCTGCCTGAATTGTGACCTCAGGCAACTTAACATGGGCCTCATCTGTGAATAGGGAGTTAAGAGCGCCAACATCACAGGGTTGTATTACATAAGATAATCATTATCTTATTATGTAAGAATTCATATAAATGACTTAGAACAGACCATGGCACATGAAACACGCTCTACAAATGTTAGCTCTTCGGAGAACGGGTTTGACTTTTCCTAGTAACTACTTATTGACAAAATCTAACTCATTTTTCTTACTGGCTGGTACCCTTATCATTTCATCAATCAAAAGAAATAACCAAGAGTCAGTGATTCAGCAATCTAAAAACAAGGCCAGCAACTCTGTGGTTCTTCTGTTTCGAACGGCACTCGTACCAGGAACGGTCTGTTTTAACCATCCTGCTCAGTGGCCGGCACAGGTCTCCCCTCTCTCCCCGGGGACCCCTAGACATTCATCACAGGCCCACTCCGTTCCCCTGCAAAAGGCTTGTTAACTTGCCAAACAGTACCAAGTTTAGGGCTGCTATGTTGAATAAAGACTTCCACCTTTTTAAATCAGCTCCAGAAATGACGTTTAAGTCACTTGTTTAGGGAGACAATAATGACACCGGAAAGAGGATGGTTTTGGAATCAGAAGACCCAGGTTGAAGACTCTGTTTCCCTACTTACTACACAAGTCACTGACCCTCTGTTCCGAGATGAAAAAGACAGCACGTGCCCTACATGCTTGTGGCAGGGGCTACAAGACTCCTGGACAAAAATGCATGAAAAGGTCTCATTAGACCTTTCAAGTGAAAGAACTGGGAAGTCACGAAGACATGTATCATTTCAGTTACTATTATTATCGTATTGCTTCCTGAATTCCCATGGTGGGGAGTGAAAAGGGAAAAAGAAATTAGCCAAGTCTATGTATAGATATCCCTCCTGCCCCTCGCTGCAGCCCTTAGATTGAGTCCTGCCTCTGCAGCGGAGCTGCTTTGATTAGCTGCACCTGTGCGGAGGGCACAGACAGGGGCCCTTTAAGGAACGGCCTCGAAAATAAGAAGATGGAGCTCTACTTGGCTAAGTCTCTGAATTCCCCAGTTGCTTTGGGCTTTCGGCTCTTTTTTTTGGGAACGCTTCACAAATTTGAGTGTCATCCTTGCGCAGGGGCCATGCTAATCTTCTCTGTATCGCTCCAATTTTAGTATATGTGCTGCCGAAGCGAGCGCTCGGCTCTTTTCATAAAAACATGAAAAATGCCAAACATTTTCAGACCCATGGTATTTTTAGCCCATATGCTATTTCTGATTCTGATACCAAAAGACACTGGCACGGTGTTCTGATAAATGTTCTCAACGCTGAAGTATCCCTGTATCAGGTTAACCTCTAGAAGTCCACTGCAAAACCAAGAAACCTTGTAGAAGCCTTTCGTATTTTCAGCCGGGAAGGTGAGACACCATACTTGCCCAGGGGAGCTCTCCCTCCGGTTTGGACAATGAAGACGTTGTGCTCAAGGAGAGCTTCCACCCCTGACTTCCTCTACTTATTCCTGCCATGTCCCAAAAGGAAAGAAAAATTCTGTACCATTTCAGGTCATACCCACGGCCTGGAGAACTCTTTCCATGCAGAGCCAGGATGGGAAGCACTGCCCTGTTAGCACAAACCAAGCCGGAAGGTGGTCGTGCCAGGGTATGTCCAGAGGCCCCAGCAGAGAAGGTTCACTGATTCAGTGCAGGCCTTTATCTGTTTTTCTTACCTTTTCTTTGGCCCTGAGTTGGTCAAACATCTCCTGAATCTCATGTTTCCAGTCATCCTGCAGGCAGTGGAAGGAGTCCTTGGGCATTTCAAAGAAACCAGACTCCTCTATGGTCGTTAGCTGGTCCAGGATATTTGTGAAGGATGGTCGTGAATGGGGGTCGGGATTCCAGCAATCTTCACGAAACATGTGAACAGACAAAAAGCATAAATGGACAGAGGCAAACATAAGATTAGGATACTGTGTGACATCATTTCCCAGAAAACTACCTCTCATTTCCTCCTTTAGGAAACAGAGACTGGGATTTAGGTCCATAAACTGGACCGAGGAAGTAAAGGAAGATGCTCAACGTCATGATCAAGAGCGAATTTGAAAAGAAAACGCAGCACTTCTGCACCCATCTGATGGTTACTGTGGGTTTAGCACGAGAAAAACAAGTCTAAAGTTCCCTTATGTGACGTTCACTCCCACAATTCATCAAGTTACTCACGATTCCAGTCCTCACAATGGGTAACTACACCTTGGGCCTCAATGTCCCCAAGCACTGGGGTGGGAGTCGGGAAAAGTGAATTCTTTCTACTCACAGCTCAGCCCTAACTAATGGAGTTTAGTTACCTGTCCTATCCACTTTGCCTCTCTCAACTTAGGATTTCTCACTTGCAAAAGTATAGGATTTGACTACATGTCTTTTAGAGTTCCCTTCTTCTCAAGTGCTCTTTATTTCTATATGTAAGACACTCAGAGATCCTGAAGTAAAAACTGCTATACCTCCTTAATTTGTATTAATAATAATGTAATAAAATACTACAGTGATTTTCAACCTTTTCCATCTCAGGGCACACGTAAACTAATTACTAAAATTCTGTGGCACACCAAAACATATTTTTTTGTCTATCTGACAAAATAAATAGGTATAATTTTGATTTATTCACACTGGACGGCTATTGTTGTGTTGGCTGTTGTCACTGTTTTACTTGACAATTTAAGGGAAAGGTCAGTGCCCCTGACTGAATAGCAGATACTGCATGTTTTAAAAATTCTTGCGGCACACTGGTTGAAAGCCACTTTAGTACTGGATAGCAGGTTTTAGTTACTAAGTTGAGATTAACAGTCACTGGGGATGAGCAGAAGGGACATGACATCTATGACATCAATGTGGCAGGGTGCTGACATCATCTTGGAGCAGCCCTTCCAACTGCTTACAGGATTTCTCCTTGAGTGACTAATACTTCATCTCCTGTTTCAGTGACTGGTCCTGCAGATCTGGCCAGAATCTATCAAGTGCTGATGGGAAGGTGAACTGCCTCCAGTTTTGTTCCAGCCAGGGATCACTTACCTTCCATGAGTTTGGCAAAAGGTTCTGGGCATGTAGAAGGGATGGGAAGGGCGAGCTTGTTCATGGCCACTCCATAAGCGACTGCTAAGCCATCGATCCCTCGGAAGGGCACCTCACCAGTCAGTAGCTCCCAAAGCAGCACCCCATAGCTAAGGAGAGGAAGAAGACAGGAGCCACGTAATCCCCACAGGTGCAACTTCTCTGAAATGGCTCAGGAGGCCTTGCTGAGCATCCCACATACTCTCCAGCATGTAGGGAGACTAACAAAATAGACATCCTGATGTATTATAAAAGGGAGACCACACGGCCTACCAGCTGAAAGCAAAAACTCTGGAGTCAGGCACACTGGTTCAAAGTCCATTCCTCAAATTCCTCACCTGTAAAGGGCCAATAACACTGGGAGCCTCTCAAGACTGTCATGAAATGAGAGTGAGCTACTCTAGTGTTTAAATCAGCGCTCAAGGGCCACAGCTGGTTTGTTGTTGTTCTCGTCAATGTGATAAACCAGGAGAAGGGGGACCTCCCCAAAGTACATTTTTTCTGTTTTAAAAAAACCTCAGCTTTAGTCTCAAATATACATTTTTTTAGCTTTAGAAAAAGCAGTGTGCTGACCACTCCAAACGAACAGATTTTTTTTCCTGTGAGAAATTTATTTACTGCCCACGAGGTTGAATAGACTCTTGCCCCCATCAGTGAATCCTTTATCAACGCCTCTGTCTAATTCAAAGGGGACAGCTTCAGCAGGGTGGCCTGCACCAGGGGACAGTGCAGATGGTCAGCTGTGAGCCCTCAGAGTCCCCTCCTGCCCCTGGCCAATCCACATGCAGAATTTCTTCTCACAGGTCCTGGGAGTCACAGAATGAGGAGCATAAAGCTTAATGGAATAATTATTTTCCAAATTCACAATCAGAAGCAGACAAAATTATGGAGCCTTCAATCCTTCCAGGAATAAGTTAGGACAAGAAAATATAAGGCCATGAACAGCTGGAACTGTGGCTCTCCTTATATCTTCAAGACAAACCTCAGAAATTTGAATACTCATCAGTAGGTTACAACCAACAAAAAGTCATATTAATTGAAAAAAAATAAACGCAGTATCTATTTTATCATGATAACTTGCATGTGCAGGGTGCTATGCCATTTACAAATATCATCTTGAATCCCTACAACAAACCTGCAAGACGTTTGTTTCATCACCATTGTGCGGATGAGAACAGCAAGTTTTTGACAGGCTTGGCAGCACCGTATGAAGGGTGTACATGAAGTCAGTCATGGTGGACCCAGGACCAACTTTCAATTCTTTCTCTCTAGAATGCCCTTCCACCATTTCTCCGCCTGGTAATAGTCTTTCAAGATTAGATTCAAATGCTCCACCATTTTATTCACTTATTTTAAACATCTACTAAATATTTATTAGGCATCAAGCTCAATGCCAGGCACTGGGATACAGCATGAAAGACAGAGATCTAATCCATGAAGAGATCAGTGAGAGGAAAAGAAAAAACATCGATTAGAATACAGAGAATGAGTCACAACAGAGATACTATGAGAGCATCAAGGGGGGTCATCCAAACCAGATGAGGACAGGGCAGGAGATTGCTAAACCGTGGCTGCTGAGTGAAGGAAGAGTCAGTGCTCCAGAGACCGGGATCTGCATGTACAAGGACATGAACTCGCCTGTAAAGAAGCCCAAGTGGCCTGGCATGGCTCCAAAGAGCAGCAACGTGCCAACCAATGTCTTGGACATGCGCATCCCTATAGATGGACCCTCAGTGTGCCCTGGCCAGTCTCCTTGGACAATGGCTTTACCTCAGTGACCCCCTCCAAATACTATTGTTTTCTTTATGTGTGTTGACAGAAAAAAAAGCCTGGTAGACAGTTGCAAGTCTTGTCTTGTCCTGTCTAGACAAGGAGTCAGATTTTAGAGGGAGGCTGATGGAAACAATTGGACGCTCTAGGAAGCCTTCCCTAACACCCCCGGGTGTTACTCAGACTTCGTTTGGGCTGACATGTGCTGTACTTGTTTGTTCACCAGCCTATGGGATCCTAGAAGGCAGCAGGGACAGCAGTTTTCAATCTGCATTCCCAGGGCCTCGCCCAGGCCCTGGTACCTTGTAGGCCCTCACACAGTGAAGGAGTTGGTGGATGGGTGTGGGAATATGTGGTGAGATGGTCCCGCAGGGTGCACTGGGTGCCCCAGAGTAAGCCCAAATACCACCAAGAATGGCACTATTATACTTCCTGCCAAACCTTTAATGTGACTCACCCAGACACTGGTCATGCTGGGCAGCTTCTACCAAGTGACCTCTAAGAATTCTCAGCCCTGCTGATTAGATTGCTAGGTTAGAGGGACTTTCATAAAAGCCCAAGTCCCAAAGAACCCCTTTCTCCCATCCAGGCAAAGACGACTGATACCTGAAACCTAATCACCTGGAAAGACAGCAGAGTGCTTCCAAGGTCCAAACATGCGTCCTCTTCTTGTCCTCGTACAAAGAGGTCTTCAGTGATGGTTTTCACGCGGAGCCCCAGGTGACCCACAGAGATGCCTCGGGCCACCTGGGAAAGGAAGGAGCCAGGCACCCACCCCTCCCAGCTTCAACAACGGCAGCTCTGCTCATACCTGGCTTGCTTCTTTGCTCTTCAGCATTCCATTCCACTTGAAGGGCTCTACAACTAAGTGAAATAAGAGATCTGCTGCTCAAGGAAGATTGAGACAGACTTGAGTGAAATGCCTGTTTTTCCACTTCCCAGTGGAGTGACCTTGGAAAAGCAAGTTCATATCTCCAAATCTCACTCCCTTGTCTGTGCAACAAAAACTACCACCCCTACACCTCATGGGGAGTTGCAAAGAATATATAACAACTTCCCCTCACCCAGAAGTGACCATCTATGGCTTGCAAACACTGTCTCTCCTTGGCAAAGACCTGAAATAAGGAAGTGGCTGGCGGAAGTTGGGGAGAGCCCACCGTATCTAGAGAGAGCCTTGTTGAAGGACACCAGCCTTCTGGGAACTAAACCAGTGGAGGTTTTCCTCTGCCAGAGTTCCCGTTCAGTTCTGTAACAGAAGGCAGGCGACACAAATGCAGTCCTGGGATTCCTTTCACAGAAACCAAGTCCAAGAAGGAAACTGGAGAAACACACATTAGTTGGGCCTAAGCCCCAGGGCGAAGTGGGCAGAAGCCCACAGATCTACCTCGGGCTTAGCCTACTTTGTTGCTCTCCCAGGACTGAGAAAAGGTTAAGAGGCCCTTTCAAGACCACTTACAATCAGCCCGAAAGTACCAGCTGAAACACGGCCATGGAGCCCCTCCCCCACAGAGAACTGCCAGCTCCCACAGCCTCGCCAGTGATTTCCCAAGAGTCCTCATGCCTAACCCCAAGCCCTCAGAGAATTCACCTGGGGGTCATTAATTAGCCACCTCCAGAGGCACAGTACCCTTTCCACTGTTTAGTAAGGTCAAAGGTAGGGGAGGGATGTTTTATTTTTTTCCAGCTTGCAGAAGAAATGCATCAGAGGCACAGCAACTGCGCACCTGAACTGGACCAGGACTATTTTCTTACTAACCTGCGTTATCTCTAAATTAGAAATAACCTGTTTATTAGAGAGAACTGTCGACTCAGGAGTCCATGCTCCAAAAGGAGAGATGCCCCTTGAATGGGCTCTTGCAGTTGGTAATCAGCTGTGGCCCCACATTCAGGAACCACACCGTTTATCTTTGGCAAAGACAGCTGAACTTACCATATGTGAAAACACTGTAAGCTGTAAAGGAACATACAATTCTTCTTGTGGTTAACTAGACCCTCTTTCAAAATGATGGCATATTTACTAACACATATATGTAATGCACACGTTAATATTTTTGACAATAAATATGTATTGATATGCTCACATGATATATTCAAAAAATATTTTAATAAACAGATCCCATTTTAAAGGATGGGTAGATGAGCATGTAAATAAAAATAAACACACCAAAATATCAATATAGGTTATCTTTAGAAGTGGGTGATTTTCATTTGTTTATCTATATTTTCTAATTCTTTTCTATTGCGAACACATTTTACCACTGTAATTTTAAAAATTTATAATGATCAAAGAAAGTCTCTGTTTCATCCCCCACGTAACAGGCAAATGAGATCAAACCCGTACAGCACTCAGCATAGAGCCTGGCCTGTAAGCATGTGCAGACAGTGAACACTGTTACCAGTGCATGTGGACTGAACTAATAGCAACAGACACAGGTTTTCTTGTGGTAAAGATGCGGGATCGTTTGGAGCCACTTGGATGAGTAGGCTTGAGGGGGGGAGGGTAAAGGGCCCAGTTAATGGGTTCAATAGATTGTGTCCTAGAAAGAGATACTGCAGCATGGAATCTCAAAAAGCTGGAACGGAACAGGGTGAATTATAGTTTCAAACCACATTCATCAACCAATCTGAGTCAGGAAGCTTAAGTCCTAGGAATAATTCTAACCTAGAGACTAACCGGCAGAACAGACCATGTGACAAATTCTCAGCCATCTCATCCAAAGTTCTGTGGATTGAAGTTTACCTCCAAGCCTCTCCCTTCAGATAGCAGAATAATATCATCAGATGCCCCTCACCCGAGGCCCCGCAAGCCTGCTTTCAGGATCTGTAGTTTAAGGGCAAGACCTGGAGGTCCATCTTGGAACAAGGACACTATGGGTAAAAGTTGAAAGGTCCTGCCCTGTTCCTTCCATAATGCGCAAAGCCCTGCAATGGCCTTGCCCTTCTTTGTCTGCCATTTCTTTCACTGTGAGAAGATCCTACATTAGGCATTTGGGTTTCCCTTCCCACTAAGAATGTACCTGGATACCAGAGGCAATTCTGCTCAAATCATTGTAGCAGCAGAAAGCTTTGGTATGTGTGACAATAAAACTTGAATGAGTTCAGGGTCAGGCTGGGAGAAAAGGCTAGCAGAAATACAGAAAGTAGAAAACAATCATGTTACTGAGAAATCATTTCTTTCCATGAAGAAGAAAGGTAAGATGAAGTTGAGTGTGGCAAGTGGTTGGTTGATTGTCCCCCTGAATCCATTCTCTCCTTCTTCCACAGTAAGAGGTTTAGCTGGGCGCACAGTGTCCAGCTAGAGCCTACATTTGTCTGACTCCCTGGGGTCCAGGTGTGCCCACATAACCCAGAGCAGGCAATGGAGGTGTGCACAATGGAGATGTGGCCAACTTCTGGGTCATCTCCAAATTCAAGACAAACTGCTTGCCATGAATAAGCGCTCTTTCCCCTTTTCTGCAGACTATCATGCAGAAGTAACAGTCACTCAGATGTAAACATCCAGACAAGAGCAATGCATGGAGAAACCTGAAAGAACCTGGGCTCCCAAATGATCTTACAGGGCACAACTGCCCCAACAGCCTGGACTAACTGGACTACTCCTTAAAGGGAATACACTTCTACCTTACGTGAGTGACCATATCTGTAGGCTTTTTGTAATAGCAGCTTAGTTTAGTTAATGTATTAACTACTCATATCAGCCTATGGACAAGCAATGAAAAGTATGAGCTTGAAGCATATGAAATTGCTGTTTTTGTAGGTCAAAAACAGTTGAGTGTCAGTATACAGATCAATCTAATGAGATCTGCTCAGAGATCTTAAGTAAAGGAAAATTCTCTTCTTCACAATGGTTACTTCACCCTGTAATTCATGTGTGTTGAAATAAGATTCAATATACAGAAGCTATAAAACATCACTGAAAGAAATTAGAGGCCTAAATAAATGGACAGATACCCCCGTTCACTGGTTGACAGACTTAATATTAGGAGAGTAATATTCTCCAACTAGATAACCACACACAAGAAAATAAAGTTGGACCCCTACCTCACACCACATACAAAATTAACTCAAAATGGAACAAAGACCTAAATTCGAGAGTTAAGATTATAAAACTCTTAGAAGAAAATAGGTATAAATCTTCATGACTTTGGCTTTAGGCGATGGTTTCTTAGATGTGACATCAGAAGCATAAGCATCAAAGAAAAAATAACTTGGACTTCATCAAAATTCCAAACATTTGTGTTTCAAAGGGTACCATCAAGAAAGTGGGGAAAACCCCACAGAATGGAAAAAAATATTTGCAAATTATATATCTGATAAGGGACTTGTGCCCAGAATATATAAAAGTATTGCAGAAGTATTTCAACCTAAAAAGATATGTATCCTAATTTTTCAAATGGCATAGGACTTGAATAGACATATATCCAGAGAACATATAAAATGGCCAATAAGTGCATGAAAAGATGTCCAACATCATTAGTTATGAGGGAAATACAAATCGAAACCACAATGAAGTACAACTTACTATGTCCTAGGATGGCTATAAACAAAAAGACCGAATGTGGAGAAGCTGGAACTCTTATACCCTGTTACTGGAAATGTAAGATGGCACGGCCAACGTGAAAAACAGCTCAGTGGTTCCTCAAAAAGTGAGACATAGAATTACCACATGACTCAGCAATTTCATCCCTCAGTCTATACCCCAGGGAACTGGTAACATGTTCACACAAAAGCTTGTACACTAATGTCCACAGCCAAAACGTGGAAACAACCCAAATGTCCATCAACTGATGAACAGTGGATAAACAAATGCTGGTATATCCAGAAATAGAATATTATGCACTATTAAAAGAATGACCTTCTGACACACGCTCAAACATGGATATACCTTGAAAACATTACACTACATGAAAGAAACCAGTCAAAAAAGACCACATATGATATGAATCCTTTTGTATGAAATCCCCAAACTGGCCCCACAGAGGCAGACGGTGAGCTAGTGGTTGCCGGGACAGGTTAGGAAATGACTGCTAACAGGTGTCAGATTCCTTTTTGGGGCAATAAAAAGACTCTGAAAATAGATATTGGTTATAGTAGGTTGAATGGTGGCCCTAGAAAATTATGTCCATGTCTTAATACCCAGAACCCTCATTTGGAACAGTCTCCTCTAGAGTCTCTGGCGGGAGTGTGGCCCTGCTGACACTCACTGTAGACTTCTGGTCCCCAGACTATAAATTTCCATTGTTCTAAGCCACTGGGTTTGTCGTAGTTTGTTACAGCAGTCCCAGGAAACTAGTAACAATGGTGATTGGTATAAAACTCTGTAATTTCACTAAAAAGCACTGACATACTTCTTAAAAAAGTAAACTGTACGATATATGAATAATAATATCAAGAATGTTATTCTTTAAAATACACACACAAATACCCAAGTTTACTTTACAACACAACAGGAGCAACAACTTCATAGACTGAAGTACAATACAACTATAGGGAACCTACCCGCATGGAATGCTGAATGTAGCCCAGCTCTGTTCTGAAAGCAGACAGGTGCGTGTTCAGCACACAGGACGCAAACTCACCGATCGGTTCTCCCGTGGGGAATCAGGACTGCACTGTACCTAGGCTGCTTTGAGGCTCACTCTTGCTAAAAACTCCCTCACCCTGAATCGAGGTAGCAGAGGTTTCTGCAATCTGCATCTGCGCTAAACCTCCCAACTATGGGGTGTAACCAGTTTAGCCACTTTTCCCCTTTACATTTGCGAATGACCTTTCTCTTTGAAGTACCAGCAACATTCTTTCCTTTGTTATCTATGAAAGGTAACCACCTAAAGCGAACCTGTGCACAGTAAATGAGGGCCACCCTTGATGTAATGTACCTAGAATGTTAATAAAAGCCTGTCCAGGCAAGGGTTGGGGCCCTGTCTTTCTCACTTAGAGAGTGGCCTTGCCGTCCCTTTTTCTCCACTGGATTTCTTTAGTCTGTGTGAATTTGTTCATTGTTCATCGCAGCCATAGCATAAACATCCACAACACACAGATTCTGCGGGTGGAGTCCACACCAGATAATCCACAGTCCTCTCTCTTGCATACCGAGGTGATGCTACTTACTGTCTCACAGCCACGAGGGTGCTTGCTCGCTCTGTAGATACTCCTCCCATCACTGGGGACAGGAATTTTAGATCCATGTCCTTGTGACCTCTTGGGCTAACATTTACTAGGGGGATGGCTGGTCGTCTGTGACTTTGCATTTCTGGGGGCATGCTTGAGACCTGTCTTTTCCCATTTCTATATCCATATTCAACAAATAGACTAAAAAGGTTAACCAGCTAACTGGAAGTAATCATTTCCAGCCCACCATGAAAAAAGAGACAGCACAAAGAATACTTATCAGCCCAGGAGCTACCAGTCCAGCAATAAGAGCTACTATTGCTAAGGAAGCCAGGGTGACCCCGGTGAAGGTCTCCAGGAGTGCCTGAGTGCCCTCATCACCCTACACTCAGAGATGGGAGTACACTTTGCCCTTGGAATGTGTGCATGTTCCCTGGGGAACAATCACCAACAGAGAGGATCCTGCATAGATGTGTACTTGTCACAGCACTGGAGGGGATTTTCTGAGAGATGAAGACTTTGGAAACTGCCCCCTGGCAACGTGGGAATTAGTGTAGATTGCTCTGAAGGTGTCACTTAGACCCACTTGGGATGCCTGGGAGTCTATGTACCTCAATTCTCCAAGTCCTGAGCATGTGCACAGCCAAAGTAGACCAGGGGAACACTGACCCTGCACCTCTGGACCTTACCTCCACACATCGCTGCCTTTGGAAAACATGGAGGCACGAATGACTTCGGGTGCCATCCAAGCATATGTCCCTGCCGCGCTCATCTTGGTGGTTCGGTGCCATTCCCGAGCCAGGCCAAAATCAGTGATCTTCAGAATCTTGTTGCTCAGGTCTCCATTCTCCACCTTCTGGAGGATCAATACTAGGCATAAGGAATAACAGAAGAAACCAGAGAGTCTCCATTAATCACAGGCAAACCACAAAACACAGAGCCCTCCTGCCATCCACGTGTCCTCTCCTGCAGGCTCCATCATGCAGCTACCACGGAGTGACTGGTGGTAGGAGCCATCATCTCTTAAACACCTGTGATGCATCCATTTTTATGCCAAGTCTTTGACAGGCATTATCTCCAACCCTCACAAAAGCGTTATGAGGTAGGTACAACTGCCATCTCTGTTTTACAGAGGAAAGTGAACTATGGCACCATTAAATAAATTTTCCAAGGCCACCCAACTAATAAGCCAGGACTGAAACTCAGGCAGCCTGACTCAAGAGCCTTCTCTCTTAACATTCATACCATACGGCCCATTCATGCCCTAGGAAAGGAGCTGTGTGGTCACTGCTCACCCTCCTTAGAAGGGGCTACTTGGGCTCTCTGTCTGCCAGGGCACCCATGGGCTATGATCACTCTCAGACCACACGGAATGGAAACATATGTTTTATTTTCAAGGTTTCAATGTCTGCACAGTTTCCATGAACCATTCGTTACTTTATTTAAGCTCTTAAGAAAACACATTTGGGGACAAAGAGATTTCCCCTTCATCCAGGAACTTAACCCTACCCATCGAGAACTGGCTGACGGGGTCAGAGGGCACACACATGGTCACACCTATGATGTTCTCTGTGAACATGGCCCAGGAAGAAAGAACTGGCGCACTGAACTGTGCCCTGTCTCCTCAGTTGTAACACCAAAGCACCGTGGTCTGAGAGCCATCTTGGTGCTCCTAGGACAGTAGCTGAGGCAGCCACCTCACCCACAAGACGGTTCCAGTGGCAAGTGTGGCCTTGTGGGAGCCAATCTCCCCCGAAAGGGCAAAAACACTAAATGACTGCAGTGCTGTAAGCTAAGCCAAGGAAGTCTGCCTAAGGGGGCAGTTGTCAAACTCCCTGGATCTGTGGAAGGCAAGCCTCCATTTTCACAAGAGGCATGTAAGGCCTGGGACCAATAGAATCTCTTGTGGTCCAGACACTGAGCCATGTGGAATTCAGAGTTCTGAACATAGGATTTCAGGGAAGGAAGGAAGATTCTCTCTGACACTCAGAGATGGGGTCAGGGGGGGGCGGTTTTAGGGCAAGGGCCTTAGGCAGGTCCCTTGTCCCCCGCCCCAGCAAATGTCCACTGAATTGTTACCATACTGAAAGGACGTTGGCCAAAGATCTCCAGATCTCTAAATCTGTACTTAGAAACCATCAGTACCGAGGGATTGCAAGCAGCCACAGAGCTGGAGGCACAAAAGGAAACAGTGCCAGCCACTCCCTAGATCTAATGGACTAGGACTCCTTCCTCCACACCCTCTCCTCTGACACACCTCTCCTGAGCTTCCATCATCCTGAAAGGGTCCAAGCCTCTGAATGCTTGGGCACATTTAGAAAAACAAAAAACAAACCTTTCTCCATGTCATCTAATAAAAATCTTTTCAGATCCTTCTGCGTCTCTCTCCCCCTCTCCTCGAACAGAGATAACAGACAAGTATGCACTCAGGTTGCTGACATGAAACGAAAATGACACTAAAGAAGCCCACTGTTCCCTCTATAGAGGGGCCACCAGCTGCTGACCATCTCTCTCTGAGCCGACCTTGAACCAAAGGTTCAGAGGGAAGCCCCCTTCCATAGTCAGTGGGGTTTAGTCCTGTCACCACAAATCTCCAGGTGGCTGGGACGAGGAAGATTAGAGTTTCAAGGAACATATGGAACCATCTGAACTTCCTCATATTCTATGTTGGACAGGGCAGCAGAGAAGTTTAAATTCTGTTACCAGAAATGGATTTTTAGCAACTGAATGGCATACTGAAGATCATTTTTTTTTAATGGCAGAATGACAGAGATGGGGCAAGAATCAGTCCGGAGCAGTGGGTCTGAATTTGAAGGCCTATAGATAGTGAAGGTCCAGCTCAGCTTCACCTAATCCCCACCACTCCCTGCTGTCTTACACCCAGCTGACCTCAAACATTTATCCCAACAGGATGGGCCCTTGAAGGCATCGAGTTAGAAATCCCTGGTGAATGTGTCCTGCCCTCAGCCCTCAACAGGAGAAGCTGTAATCAGAAGTCAGCTAGTTTTACAGATGACATGATACTGTATGATAGAGAACCCTAAAGATTCTACCAAAAAACTACTAGAACTGATAAATAATTTCAGTAAAGTAGCAGATTACAAAATAAATATTCAGAAATTAGTTTCATTTTTATACACCAATAATGAACTATAAGAAAGGGAAACTAAGAAAACAAGTCAATTTATAATTGTATCCAAAAATATCTAGAAATAAATTTAACCAAGAATGTAAAAGACCTGTATCAGAAAACTGGGATACCAAAGAAAGAAACTGAAGAGGATACCAATAGGTGGAAGCATATACTGTGTTCATGGATAGAAAGAACTAACATCATTAAAATTTCCATACTAGCCAAAGCAATCTATAGATTCAATGTAATTCCTACCAAGAGGCAATGGTATATTTCACAGAACTAGAATATTCCAAAAATTTATATGGAACCACAGAAGACTCCAAATAGCAACAGCAATCCTGAGAAAGAACAACAAAATTGGAGGAATCACACTACCTGATATCAAACCACACTCCAAAGCCACAGTAATCAAAACAGTATGGTACTGGCATAAAAACACACATATAGACCAAGGAAACAGAATAGAGAGCCCAGAAATCAGCCCATGTCTGTATGGTCAATTAATATTTGACAAAAGAGGCAGAAACATACAATGGGGTAAAGACAGTCTAGTCAATAAATGGTGTTACGAAAATTAGACAGATATGTACCCCCCCAAAATGAAACTAGACCACCCTCTTACATCATATACAAGAATAAACTCAAAACAGATTAAAAACTTAACTGTTAGACTTGAAACCTTAAGAAACCTAGAAGAAAACATAGCCAGTAAAATCTCGGACATTTCTCATAGCAATATTTTTCTGATATAGCTCCTCAGGCACAAGAAACAAACAAAAAAAACCCCAAAACATCAAACTAGTTAAGACTACATCAAACTAAAAAGTTTTTGCACAGCAAAGGAAACCATCAACAAAATGAAAAGACAACCCACTGAATGGGAGAATATATTTGCCAATGGAGTATCCGATAAGGGGTTAATTTCGAAAATTTAGAAAAACATTAAAATTCAACACCCAAACAAACAAACAAACAAACAATCCAATTAAAAAATGGGCAAAGGACCTGAATAGACACTTCTCTGAAGAGGACATACAGATGGCCAACAGACATATGAAAAAATGCTCAATGTCACGACTCATCAGAGAAATGCAAATCAAAACCACAGTGAGATATCATCTCACACCAGTCAGAATGGCTGTCATCAATAAATAAAAAAACAACAAATGCTGGTGAGGATATGGAGAAAAGAGAACCTTTGTGTACTGTTGTTGGTGGGAATGCAGACAGGTGAAGCCACTGTGGAAAACAGTATGGAATGTCCTCAAAAAGTTAAAAATGGAACTGCCTTATGACCCACTGATTCCACTTCTGGGAATATATCCAAAGAAACCCAAACACCAATTTGAAAGAATATATGTACTGCTATGTTCATAGCAGCATTATTTACAAAAGTGAAGATCTGGAAGTAGCCAAGCGTCCATCAGTAGATGGGATAAAAATAAAAACCCATGGTACATTTACACAATGAAATACTACTCCACTGTAAAAAAGGAAATCTTACCTTTTGCAACAGCATGGATGGACCTGGAGAGTATTATGCTAAGTGAAATAAGCCAGTCAGAGAAAGATAAATACCATATGATCTCACTTATATGTGGAATCTAATGAACAAAATAAACTAACAAACAAAACAGAAACAGACTCATAGATACAGAGAACAGACTGGCAGCTGTCAGAGGGGAGGGGATCGGAGGGCTGGATGAAAAAGGTGAAGAAATTGGCAACCAAAAAAGAAAAGAAGCCAGCTAGCAATCTTGGGAGATAATTACAGCCAATGATTCTCAACAACAGTGTCCTGACATACTGGTATCAACCAAGCATCTATTGCTAGTAATAATTATGGTTATAAAGTCTGTGAAAGCTTCATGTTTTCCATATTTTTTTTAAATTGAGATGAAATTCACATAATATAAAAATTGACCATCAACCACCAATTTGCTTTCTCTCTTTGTGGATTTACCCATTCTGGATATTTCACATAAAAGGGATCATATAGTAAGTAACACATAGGGCTACTGCACTGAGCATGTTTTGAAGCTTCATCCCCACTATGGCTTGTATCAGTACTTCATTCCCTTTTATGACTGAATGATACTCCGTGGTATGGCTACACCACATATGTTTATCCATCTGTCCATTGATGGACACTGAGGTGGTTTCCATCTTTTGATTACTGTGAATATTTTGATTATTGTGTATAGTGCCATGAACATGTGTGCACATGTAATTGTCTAAGCACCTGTTTTCAAAACTGTGGGGTGCATACCTAGGAGTAGAATTACTAGGTTACATGATAATTCTATGTTTAACTTTTTGAGCAATCACCAAACTGTTTCCCACTGTCATTGAACCAATTTACATTCCCAGCAGCAATGTATGAGGGGTCCAATTTCTCCGTATCTTCATCACACCGATTTCCCTTTTTCTTTCCTTTTTTTTCAGTAGTCATCCTAGTGGATGTGAAATGGTATCTCATCTTGGTTTGGGCTTCCATTGCCCTAATGATTAAGGACGTTAAGCATCTCTTCATGAGCTTGTTGGTCATCTGCATATCTTCTTTGGAGAAATGTCTATTGTTTGTCTTTTTGTTTTGAGTTATAGGAGTTCTTTATATTCTGGATCCTGGACCCTTACCAAATATATGATTTACAAATACTTTTCCCTTTCTGTGGGGGCTGTCTTTTTACTTGCTTAATAATATCCCTGATGCAGAAACATTTTTAATTTAGATGAAGTCTACTTTACCTATATTTTGTCTTCTGTTGCTCATGCTTTTGATATACTATCAAGGAATTCATTGTCAAATCCAAGTTTGTGAAGATTCACCTCAATATGTTTTTCTAAGAGTTGTATAGTTTTAACTATTGCATGTTAAAGTCATTAGTCATTCACCTATCCTTAGTTAATTCTTGTATATTATATGAGACAGGGGTCCAACTTCATTTTTTTTTGCTTGTGGGATATCCAACTGTCCCCATACCATTTGTTAAAGAGGAAAGCCTTACCCTTTAAAACAGAATGGAGCACAATTCTTTCCCTAGATGCTTTCCCAGGAAGGAAAGAAAGGTTATACTCACGGCAGCTTGACTACATGACTGGAATGAGCCCACTGTAAGCTTCTACAATTGACTAACAGCTGCAGCAGTGACAAATTATTGTGCTGTACGTCACGGAAAATTTAAGAGTGCTTTACTAAAATGTAGTAAATTCCATAAACGTCTATCACGTAAAGCTCACCTCTCATGCGTGAGGCAGTGGAACAAATACTGAGAACAACTAACAGAGCAGGCCTAAGTCAGTGGGGACCTGGCCAGGGTAAGGGGAATGGAGAGGAAAAGATGCACTTGAACTAAAAACCTAGTGACGAACCAGATATAGGGACTTGATGGAGAAGGGAGCGTTCCCCCACCTTTCAGACAAGGGTGACAAGTAGAATGAATGGTGGTGAGCCTGACTAAGAGGTTGAGGCAAAGCCCATTTGAGGAAACCAAGTTCCATCTGGAACGAAAGGGTTTTACATGGACAGTAACCAGAGTCAGCATGGAACAGGAAAAAAGAGCAGACAACTTAAATCTCAGGCTC
This sequence comes from Macrotus californicus, assembly GCA_007922815.1. NCBI lineage: Eukaryota > Metazoa > Chordata > Mammalia > Chiroptera > Phyllostomidae > Macrotus > Macrotus californicus. The sequence goes on from VMDR010002184.1 coordinate 56,125, forward strand.
AACACTCTCCATGTGAACCTGGACACGTTTCTGACGCCAGGCCCCTCTACTCCTGCTTCTACACAGTGGGGACAGAGTGAAGGCAGCATGAGATCAATGCCCAGCAGGGTGCCCGACACATGAACGGGCACTCAGGACACGCCAGCTGCCATCAGTGCTGTTAAGTGTCTTGCACATAAGTGAAAACCACAGGACTCAGCAGCCAAAGTGTTGGGGTGGGAAGCCTGGCAGTCCCTGACACATAATAGCCATGGAATAAATTCTTACCGTATCAATCAAGGAAGTGGTTGATCAAATAGTAATGACAGCTGCCATTATGGGGCGCTCACTATGCAGTGACACGTTGCTCTTTACATGATGTATGTACAGAGGCTGACATAGATCACCTTAGTTCATTATGAAACCAGCCCCTATGAAGTAGGCATCATTATTTTCCCCATGCGACCCATGCTGAAACAGGCACAGACAGGTTAGTTACGTTAGTGAGGGACGGGAGTGAAATCTGAAGCCAGATCTCTCGAATGCTGTGCCATCCAGAGGACAGAAAGAAATCCTCAGCATCTTTAAGGCCTATCTCAATGTCTGCTTGATCCCTAAAACGGTTGTTGATTAACTAGTGTTCGCTGCTCTCCCTTTTCCTGAATTATTCCTTCAGCACCCAAAACCAACACCACACAACTTAACATTATACACTCCTTTAACCACGCCCACTGCTGCGCATACAGCTCTTCATTTCCTCTGCAATGTGACAGAATATGACTCCTAGAGGGCGAAAACCTCGTTCTCTTTCTTCTGAAGCCCACACTGCCTCCACTCCAGGAACCAAGCACGGGCTGGGCTCTCTGGGAGTACTGTACCCTCACTGGTCACAAAAAGAGGACCTGTGCATCATTTTCAGACTGTCCATTGCCCAATCCTATTTTGTCAGGTGGTGGGGGCATCTTCCCAATGTTGCCAACCCCTGGGGAGCTAAGGGGAGCGAGTGTTTAGCGGGGAGGATAACAACATTGGAGAAAGAGCAATACCTCGGCCAGGGTTCACTAGTGCAGCTAGTGCAGGTGGGGGAGGGGGCGGGGGGGCAGGATGGAGGTGGCGGTACACAAGGAAGATAGGCTGGTGACTCTGCCACCAAGGGCCTCCCAAAAGCTACCAAGAGGGTGTATCTTTCCAAAAGCAGAAAGATGCATTACAAAACTGAATAGCAGGCCAGGACAAAGCATGCATCAATAAGGGCTCAAGTTTTGCTACAGTTACTAAGATAATCACGGTTTTCCAAGCCTCAGTAACTCAAGGATGTTATTCCTGATTATGTCCAGATCAGGGCACCACCTATATACCATTTACTTAGTATTTTTCTTTAAATTGACTTTTTAATACATTCAGGAAGAAATTTTATATCATGACAAATGAAAAAAATATTCTTCTAATAATAGGTACAAATAAATAAAATGAAAATAACTTATTAAGTCTCAGTAGATCCTGCTCCTGGTCGAAGTTCTGAGCCTAAGGCAGGCCTGCTTTCTTGGTTAGAAATAAAAGGTTAGAAGAGTTAGGAATAAAGGCAAACTAGCACCAAAATGAATCTGAGCCTCTAGGAACACAGAGCGGCTGAATAGCTTTCAATGGGAGTCAATGGCATTTAAGACAGACCACCTAACAGGGCCACCTCAAGGCCATCCCCTGCTTGGACATCAGAGGGAGAAACAGCCGGGCAGGATGGTCACAAAGGCTTCCTGTGTTTGGCCTCATCTCAGTTAGCTGGGGGCCAGGCTCTCAAGACTCGCCGGAAGTCCTAATGGTGAATGAGGACCTAGTATTCTGAGATTTCTTGTTCATTATCCCCCTCCATTAGCACAAGGGGCTCTGATTTGCTAAGTGCTCACCTGGGCACCAAGGCCTTCATCTGGTTCAAATGATCCAGCATCATCTCTCCCAGATGAAGCAGCTGGTCTAACTCTTGTTTTGAGGATTATGTTTTGCTTGATTTAGTCTTTTTTAAAAAATTTATTGTCAAATGTATATACACATAGAAGAGTGTATATAAAACATGTACTATGGCTTAAAGAAAATAAGATGAAAACCCACGTGACCCCATCTGGTCTCTTGGAAGCTCCACATGTCCCTTTCTGTCACATTCCCTGCCCTCTCCCCAGACATCACACAATCTTGACTTCTGGTTATACCTTTACTTTGTACTATTACCTCCTATGTCTACGTCCCTAAATAAGACATTGTTTTAGTTTTGAAAAGTGACTGAGACAAGCACAAATGCAGCTGTGTGTACCAGTCTCCTAGGGCCACCATAAGAAATTAACACAAAGTTGGTGGCTTCAAGCAACAGAAAGTTATTTTCTCTCAGTTCTGGAGGCCAGAATTCTAGTCCAAAATTAAGGTGTAGGCAGAGCCACGCTTCCTCCAGAGGCTCCAGGGAAGATCCTTCCTTGCCTCTTCTAGCCTCTGGTAGCTGCCAGCAATTCTTGGCATTCCTTGCCTTAGGGCAGCATAACTCCAGTCTCTTCATTTGGTCCTCTGCCCTCTGTGTGTCTGTCTGCATCTTCACATGACATTTTCATCTCTGTGTGTCTATATCCAAACTGTCCTCTTCTTATAAAGACACCAATCATTGGTTAGGGTCAATCCTCACCAAGTATGACCTCGTCTTCATTTGATTACATCTACAAAGACCCCATTTCCAATCAGTGTCACATTCACAGATTAGGTAATCAACATAACTTTTCTAGGGAAACACAATGCTACCCACAATACAGTATAACAATAAAAATACTGCCTTTGCTAGAGGAAGCCTCTCAGAAAGGAACAGAATAGAGTGTTCCAGAGAATTGCCAAGAGCCATTTCTGGGAAAGTCAATAAGCAAGATCATAAATGAGTCCCAACGATACTGGTAGGTGGCTACAGTGGGGACATCTGGCAGTGGGGACGTGGGGGAAGGTGCAGATACTGGACATCCATCAGGAATATGGTGGAGGGAGTGAGTGCCTCTAATTTTCTATTTCTAAATTCACTATGGCCTGCCTCTGATTCTCGGGGTTGGACAAAGAACACACTCTGTCTCTCCGGTCAATATAGCAAGAAGAGGTGTGCAGGGGCTTCATCAGCATGTGAGCAAGACAGCCAAGTACAGATAAGCATCTGGAGCAGGCTCCCCAGGTAGTCAGTCCTCAGGTTAAACTGATGAACACGGGCGCTAGGTGAGTGGGTGCCCATCCTTTAGGTCTGGTGCACAGCCGCTCTCCTGAGATCTCCCTTCACAGTCCTCTGGGACCTCCCCACACCTCTCTCCTGTGTTAACTCCTGTGCCCTGTACCCCACTTTCTCTTTTGACTGGTTTCTTCTCCTGCTTTGGTGGTGTGTTCTGCAGTAGCTCCTTAGAAAGAAGGCATGGCATAAATATTTTTTTTTGTTAGACAATTATATATTCCATCCCCATGACTGGAGATGTCTCTTCATAAAATCTGAAGGCAGCATGCATTGTATTCCTAATTCTAACACTGCTGTTAAGAAGCCCCCAGCCGTTTTGCTTCCTGCTGCTCTGTATGTGACACCTCTTTATCTCTCAGGAAATGTTTCCTCTCTTCTTAATCCCTAGTGTTCTGAAATCTCAGCAGGTGGGAATTTTAGTGACTACTTTCAAATCTCAGCGTTCAGGTCCTTCAGTTACAGGGAGTTTTCTTGAATTATTTTACTGTTAATTTCCTCCCCTATATTTCTCTGTTTTCTCTTTCTCTAGAACCTCTCTTCAGACACTGGGCTCTTTAGAATGGTCCTCCAATTTTCTTCTCTTTTCTACTTTTTCCAGCTTTTTTTCTTTTTGCTCTTCTTTCTGAGGCATCATCCCTGTATCCTTTAACTCTTCTATTGGGTTTGTCATTTCCCTATCACGGTTTTCACTTTAAGACAGCTCCGTTTCATTTACTGAATTTTTAAAAAATTGAGTGGCAAGCCCCAGCGTAGCTGTGTAACAGCCATTTTTGCAATATGGGTGCAGTAGCTCCCCTTTTACCTGAGCGTATTACTGATGGGTCTTCTTTCTTTGTTTTCTCCCGCTGTTGTTTGTTCCAGCTCCTTTCTCCACTTGTGCTTTGGTCTCTAATGCACTTTTTCTCAAAGTTATAGTAATCCTTGGTTGTCTGATCATGATTAAGAACCTAACTGCACTTAGGTTTGAAGAAGGAAGTCTTTAGATTTTAAAGGTACATACTGAAATATTTACAAAAAATATACAGGGTCCGGCACAAATAACGCCCCATAATTTTGTTTTATTACAAAATCATAAGCATGTAATTCTGTAACATAACAATATCACACTCAAGCACACCATATGACTGGCTCCTCACTGTGTGACCATCACCAGGACCCCCTTTCCTCACCTCGGGCATTCACTGTGACGCCCAGAAAGTAGTGTCAGTCTTTCCTGGGCCCAGCCAAGCTCTGCCATCCACCTGAGCTGAAGAACAGCTAAACTGAAGAGCAAAGAGAAGTTAGGCAAGAGGAGTCTACCCCAGGAAAAATCTCCATAGACAGAGCCAGGCCTCAGTTGCCTGAGTCAGCACTGGAGACAGTGCTTCCTGCAGTACATCGTCTCCAGCGAAAGAAGGACGCTTTCAGGCTCCAGCCCCACAGGCCAGACTCCCGTTGTGCTGACTCAGCAAGAACTACCTGGAGGAGCCTGACTCATGGGCCACTACAGCAAAGTGAGAACATGCCAGCATGCAACCCCCAGCCTCTGTTGGCCCCAGCTCTCAGCCCACTCTGTCCCTCCAGGCAAGGCCAAGAGAGGCCAGACTTGCCTACTGAGGCAAATGATTCACCATCTAGACTCCCGACTCTCTGGCTCAGCAGAGGTGTGGTGTTGCTGGAGACAGCCACGGAGATGCCAGCAGCAGCTAAGGCCCCAGCTGAGTTCGGCAAGGTCAGCATAGCTGCACCGCGTCCACTGGCACTACCAGCAAAGCTGAGCTTCCCAACAAACGTTTGAGACCTAGCAGCTAGAAGTCACTGTCGGAAGAACTACAGACGGGTAGAGAGAACTGGGTCTTTGAGGACTTAGGATCTGACCCCAATGGTACCGAAAAGGAAAGCAGTGGAGGTGTGCAATGCGCTTCTGGAAAAGCCAGCGCACTCTCAGCACAGTGTCCCCTTCTGTGGCCCAGGGCTAGAACAAAGCTGAACTATAGTGGCCTCCCTCTCTACACCTGTAACCTGAAGAGGCATACAGGTGCTCAAGAAATATCTGTCTTGAGTGAATGAATGAATGAATGAATGAATACAAATCATCCCAAGGGCTTCTGACTACATCAGCTAAGGCAATGGTCCCCAAATATTGTATCTGCCTGAGGGCTGGCAACATCAGAATCACCAAAAAAACTAAAGCAGTGACGCCTAACCTTTTAAAATGTGTCCTTTCAGCCTTAAAAAAAAGTCATTATAGCGGTGAATGTACTTTTTAGTGTGTATCAATTAAGAAGAAAACAGCCCTGGCTGGTGTGGCTCAGTGGACTCAATGCTGGTCTGTGAATCAAAAGGTTGCCGGTTTGATTCCCAGTCGGGGCACATGTCTGGGTTGCAGGTCCCCAGTGGCGGATGCGCGAGAGGCAACCACACATTGATGCTTCTCTCCCTCTTTTTCTCCCTCACTTCCCCTCTGTCTAAAATAAATAAATAAAATCTTAGGGGGGAAAAAAAAAAAGAGAAGAAAACAATACCCAGAACTACTGTTTGTGAGGGCCTCAATGGGTGCTGCGCACCGGACTAAGTGATTTGTCTATACTTTTATTTAATTCTCTCAACAGTTCTGGAAGGCACTTTCAAATGTGGAGGCTGGAACTCACAGAGGCTGTCCACAAGTAGGAAGAGGCGTGCCAGGACAGAAACCAGGTCTGAATGAAATTACAGTCAGGGCCCCAGACCCCCATACCAAATTAACCACCAGTAAGAAAAACACTTTCAAGTGAATTCATATTTTATCAACATGGCAACACCCACACGCATCTGAAAAGTAGAAATATGGATACTTGCACTTTCTACAAACATGTTTAAAATCAAAGACACCTTGCCGTAGTCCCCCCCTCCCCAGGGGTCTACAGCCCATCCCTGGGAACCACTGAGCTCAATGACCGGAAGCCCACCATGCAGAAAACAGCAGGATAACCCCACCCAGGAAAGGATCGCCTGTCGGCCCTCATCTCACATCCAAGCAGGTGTCTTAAAGCCTCGGACTCCAGAGGAGTGGATGGGAGAGAATCTCCAAGGGGTTAAAACAGAAGGACAGAGTCAGCAGGGTTGTGAGAAAGAGAAAACAAATTGAAAACACAGCAGAAACGAATTGCTACATTAGCAATCCTGGCAACATGTTGTGGAAGGACTAACAGGGATTAATGAGAGGAAAGAGCCTGAAATCTGTGACCCAGACTGCTAGTCGCCCTTCAGCGGTTCTTCTCCCCTCCTCCCACGGTAACAGAACCCTCAATTTCAAGATGGGCACCTGGCCACCTATAACATCAATTACATCTCCCAGCCTCCTTGTTCTTAGGTATGGCCAAGTGACTATGATGTACCCTGTAGCTGCTTTCTATAATTTGTCTTAAAAGGTACCAGCCTTTGGCCCTGCTTCTTCATCCCTTCCTACATTGTGCCTGGAGCATGAGTGTGATAAGATCATGAGGATAAGATCATGCCTAAAAGTTGGCACAGCTGTGAATGGAAAGTTTAGGGCTCGTAGAACAGAGATGTCATACCAGCCATGGACTGTTCTCACCAGACTTTCAGGTACCAGAGAAAGAGACTTCTTATTTCAGCCACTGATACTCTGGGGGTCCACTTTTCATAGCTAACCTAACCAAACTAATACCAAGTTCAATTCTACTACTACAAAAATCTCTCTACAGCAAAACAGAAATAGACATACTAAAGCTGAAAATCTAAACCCAAAGTAACATTTCAGTCAATAAAATCTCCACCCAAGGTATGGCCAGGTGGCTCAGGTGGTTGGAGGGCTGTCCCCACTCACCAAGGTTGTGGGTTAGGTCTCTGGTCAGGGTGCGTTTATGAATCAACCAATGATTACATGGATGGGTGGAACAACAAATCAATGTTTTTCCCTCCCTCCCTCCCTCCTTCTCTCTAAAATTTGATAGATTAAAAAAAAATTTTTTTTTAACTTCTACCCACTATAGCCAAAGATTTGGATGGCTTCTCCAAGTTGCTATAAAATGAAATCAATGTGAAACATGTTTCAACTGTGTATTTTTAAAGTTGTATGTCATGTTTTATAATAAGTGTTGACTTAAATATTTCAAAAACAAAAGGCCACTTTAATAGAGGGCCTACATGCACTGTGCTAAGTACAGGGCATTCAAATATAAATTAAACCAGTCCCTCCCCTCAGGAAGATCACTAGCTGAGAAGATTCAGGGAGTAAGAAAGGATGGAGAAGGAGACCTTTGTTTTTTTTATTGTAAACCCTGTGATATAACGCTTGGCTTCTAGACTAAATACCGTACATGTGTTACTTTAAAAATACATATCAAAAAGATGTAGTGGGCAATTTAATAATATATGTGACTCTGTTAAAACAAAACACTAGTATACAAAAATATATAGTTTGATCATATTTCTTTTTGTTAAGAATATGCCGTCTGGACCTGACCAGTGTAGCTCAGTGGTCTGAACATCATCGCACAGCACAAAAGGTTGCTGGTTCGATTCCTGGCCAGGTCCCTGGGTGGAGGTGTGGGAGAGGCCACCAATTAACGTTTCTCTCACACATCAATGTCTCTCTCCCTCTTTCTCCCCTTCCTTCCCCTCTCTTGAAAACTAAATGAGTAAAAAATTTTTTAAAAAAGGATATGTTGCCTGCCCATTTATCTATCTATCACAGAGAAAACACCTAAATGCTAACATAGTTATCTCTGAGCACTGAAGTTTGAGGTGACAAATTTGTCTTTATAGTCATCTATATGTGAGATCATCTAAAACAAACATGTATTTTTGTTAATATAAAAGTAGGTCATTTGATAACAACAACAATGACATTAATTATAGCAGCAACTACCATTTCTTGCATGCCTACTATGTCCCAGGCATGACAGTGGGAACTTCACACGTTACCTCATTCACCCTCGTGATCAGCCTGCAAGGTGAGCAGCATGCTCATTCTACCGATGGGGAAGGTGGGGCTCAATGGCGAAGTCACTCTTCCACGTCCAAGAAGAGACAGAACCAAAATTCGAACCCTGCTCTGGCTTCTATGCCCAAGCTCCTTCCACTCACTGTATCACGCTGTCCCCTCCACCTGGGGTTCCAAGTGTAGCAATTACATCTCTACAGCACTGGTCTCTCCCTATGCCAATGTGCATCCCACACCTTCATTTTATTTGTTGTCTTGGATGGGCTCATATCATAAGTTCATTGGGCAGGCACCTCACCTGATCCTACGTCCTCTATGGACAGAGCTGCCGCTAAGAATGGTTTTCCCACAGCACTGGCAAGTTGACAAGGCTACTTCTCCCTGGCCAGGACAAGGAGGGATGATTGTCTGGATCTAGAACAAAAGATAACTGGCAGAGAAGCCACCAGAGCTTGGAATAAGACCCAAATCTACCTGAGTCCACTCTCCTTTCCACCAGAACTCAGGGGGCCTCTGAACCCAAACCACCAGCAGAGGATTGCTCTGCATTTGTCTAGGGAAGGGAAAGAGCCTTTTATATTTAAGTAGGAGTGCTTTAGAAGTAAAGACTGTGAAGAGCCGGGAAGGTCGGACACTCAAACTAGGGCAGCCCTGGCAAAGTCTGATGGCAAAAGCTTGCTGGTGGGCAGCATCTCACCGGGCAGTTTAGGGCAGATGTGTGCTGTAAGCACCCTGGCTGAGATGGGACATCAGTGTGGGGTTTGGGGAGAGACGTTGTTGACAGGCAGGGCAGGTAACCCTCCTATGCCAGCTCTGACGCCGTTTTAGAAGTTTTGAGTCGTATACAATGGACCCTGTAAACTCAATACCACTGATCATCTTTAAGGCACACCCCTCTACATGGTATATTGAGGCAAAACCATCAGTAAGGTCCGTGGGAAAGCTGAGAAGAGAAAACTTACAGGTTCAAAAGTGTGAGAATAAGAACTAATAAAGCAGAGGAATCCTGGGATCTTGAGGTTCTGATATCACCATTGGACCTGGATCCTCAAGACAAGTATGTATTTGGTGCTGAGCAGTAGCAGGCAGGCCCAATACAGCAAAGCCCAAAACGAAACGTTCTCGATTCAGGATCTCCACTTTGGTTTATGGAATCTTCTTCCACCATCCCTCCCGTCACTAGGCTGAAAGTACTAGGACCCACCCTTGACTGTCTCACCTCTTTCTACCCATCCTTAGGGCCCTGTTGCTTGGCCCAGTGCCTATCTCACTATCCCTTTCACTGTGGAAGCTTCATTTCTGTCCCACCCACACCAAGTCACCATCCACACCTCTTTGTGCTTTGCTATACTGTGTGCCCTACCCCGGGATTCACCCCCAGGCCAGCAGAAAGGGCCTCCAGAGAGCTTATTAAGAAAGGCAAAGAGTGTCAACTCTGAAACGGCCACCGTCAACCAAGGGAGAAACATTACTCACTGCTCATTCCCCACAGGAAGAACCATCCTTCACATTCTAAAATGGAGGGAAAGTTATTTTAGAGGGAATTCTCCTGGCTCCATCACAGGCCCAGGGTCAGTAAGTCTCCCCTACAAGGCCAGGCTGGTGCTATTAAAAGTGGCAAGGGTGCACTGGGTGGGGTTCTGAAGCACAAGGATCAGCCTCTCACCAGAGGCTCACGTGCCCCAGCAAGTCACCTCTTGAGATGCCACCTTCGTCCTCGAACCACAAGACCCCACCCTGACAAACTGCAGCACCCACCCTGCTCTCTGGGAAAGAGGCACCCCCATGGGTGGAAAGGGAGCTGGGGTTAGTGAAAGCCTCTAAAATATAACCAACATCCAGGATCAGAACTATAACCAGGAGAGAATCCCGGTTGTCATTCCAAGAGATCAAGTCCTCCCGGCTAACATTTCTGCCTGAGAATCTACTGACTTTGGCCAATAACAGCTACCAACTGCTTTGGTTATGGACAGGGTCAGCAGTCACCTACAAGAGCAAGAGGGAAAGAAGGAGAGAGAGATGAAGAGTTGATCCTACAAAGAAAAATAGGATGGAACTTCCCTCACCCTCATACCTGTACTCCCACTCATTCCGGCCCTAAGTCTACGCCCAAAACCATTATCATTGTCACTGCAAGTATTTACAGAGCACTCACTATATGCCAGGCACAGTGCTAAGCACTACCTCATTTTAAAATCTCATGAGACTGGGCACTGTTTTAATCTGTTTACAGATGAAAATGCTGTGGCTGAGTGAAGTGAGGATCCTCCTCAAAGGTACACAGCCAGGAAGTGGCACAGCTGGGATGATGGCCTTCAGCTCCCATACGCTTAACGAGGACCTCCTTCTACCCCATCTACCCATCTTACTCGAACACCTATTGTGGAGATCTCTAAAAATAACAGAAGCAAAGAGAAAGAGATGTCTCAGAAGGGGTCATAGGGCATACAGCTGCTATTAGACTTGTAAAGAAGAGAAAGGGCTCGGTCCAGGGGACAGAATAAGGAGAAGGCCACTCTCAGTAGGGGGAATAATGTGATTTCAGGCCAAAGGGAAATAAAAACCCTGACACATCTAGGAAAAAGTCCCTGGCAGCTGGAGCAGAGTGTTCATGAAGGGAAAAGGGAGAAGATGGAGCTGGAGCAAAAGGGCAGGGCAGGACTGGAAGGCCACAGGCCACGCAGTGGAGCTTGGCATCCACCCTGGAGCCCCAGACAGTTTTTAAGCAGGGAAGTGGTACGATCAGATGTGTGTTTTAGGAAAACAACATGGTTGCAGTGAGAGAGATTGACAGCAAGAACAAACTGGCAGCAAGGACACAACAACCTGTTGTAATTATCCAGGGGAAGGTGGTAAAGAATAAACTAAGGTTCCGGAGATGGGGATGATGGGACCAAGAGATGGAGTAGTTATTTACATGTACAGGGAACAAGAGTGGCCAATGAGCCTTTCGAAATCTCCTGGCTTCACATCACTCATTTTCTCTAGGTGGGTACCTGAATGTCACCACTCTTATGGGAAGGTATGGGGGTTCAGTGAGTACAGGGGCTTTTAGAGGTCCCATTCCCCCTGCCTTTGCACCAACACTCACCCACCCACTCTTCCCTTCCAACAGTGACTGGGGCTTCCCATCCCTCTCCACCTGCTCCACACCACCTAGGAACATGGTTCCTCTGTTTCTAGTTGTAACCACCAACTCACGCATTACTAACTGCCCCCGTCTGGACCACATGCAGTTCCACAGTCCTGATGTCCTGAGACCAGACACTACATGCCAAAGCAGCTCAGTCCTGTGTTCATCTGGAATAAGGGGTTGAGCTTAACAATGTCAGCCAAGGGTGTGCAATAGAGAGCTCAGGGAATGATATAACTAAGAATGAGGCCAGAGGGGACAGGACTGATAAAGGAGCCAGTTCTCAGACAGGTACCTGGGCCTTAGGCACAGAGTTCAGGCAGGCTAGTTAGTTAACAGGACTGTGCAACTCGGGTCTCGGTTCAAACCCATAGAGCACCCAGGGTTCCAGGCCACTCCCGACTCTGGCCATCCTGTGAATAAACACCGTGGGAACAAGGGAAAATCAGATGCATTCACATGGACCAGCCTTCATAATGTGCCCACATCTGTGCTTGCCACATGATTCGACAGCATGAGGGGTGGGTTTCTGCTGCCATGTTGGGCAGGAGCATATGTAGTAGTGGACATGATAGGGAAGTACAATATTTATAGACTAATAATGGCTGGTCTTCAACAGGCATAGCACAATTTACCAGCCTTACTCAAGCTATTTTTCAATGACCCTTTTAAGTAGCCCCAGCTTTCCATGTGGACTTCACTTTCATCTCTTCCTTGGATGCCCTACCCCTTTCCCCCTTCCCCCTTCCTCACGCTGCTGCCTTAACGTCTTCTTGTGGTTAAAACAGAAAAGCCAGCGCCGTCTCCCCGGCCAAACCTCCCAGCACGTGTCTGCAGGACGCCTTGCTCTCTCCAACATCCTAAAATAGGGCTATTTCAAAAGATGTCAACTTGGGTCCCTACAGCTACTGCCATCTTGTACAAATTAAGTGCAGATTACACAGCTGGCACTCTAGCCCTGTGCTCGTCCAGACACAGATGTCACCGGCAGGAAACAGAAAGGCAGAGGCAAAGCTTCTGTGCAGCCAATTTCCTCATGAAAGATCATCTCCTCAAATACCTGTCTGCCCTGAATATTCCCACCAACCAGCTCAGGTGGACTGAGCGGGGCTGCCAGATCCGTGTCGTGCTTTGGAAACACGCAATTACCAACTGGATAAAAATAATAAAAAAATAGGTGGCACATCAGACCTTTGATGATTCTGTTGACAGAAAGCCATGCTTCTTTCTTGGCATGTGGACAAGGGGTGCTGCTGAGGCACAGGCTCCCAGGACCTGTGTCCCCAAGCTTGGCTACTGGATTCCCTTGGCATGCATGGCAGGTGACATTTTCCAAATGGCACAACCTCTCCCATCTTATCTGCTTTTCTCCAATCTGACTGGATACTCCTCCCACTGAGAGGTGGGTCTCTGTCCCCTCTGCTTGAGTCTGAGTGGGCCAGAGACCCACCTTGACTACTACAGTGCAGTGGAAGTGATGCTGCGTGGCTTCTAAGCCAGATCAGAAAAGATGATTTGGCTTCTACCTTATTCACTCGTGCTAGAAGCCTTGAGCTACCATGTGAGAAGTCCAAGAGCCCTGAGACAGCCACACTCATGGAGGGGTTAGAGGTGGGCACCCCCATCAGCACCCTTCACCTTCAAGTCTTCCCAACCCAGGTGTCAGACGGGTGAGTGAACAAGCCTTTCCAACGATTCCTGCCTCCATCTCTGGCCTCACCCTGAGCCTTCATATCTTCCCAGTTGAGGCCCCAGACACTGAGGAGCAGGAACCAGCCATTCCTACTGAGCCCCTTCCAGATTCCTGACCCAAAGTCTCCGTGAGCACAGTGAAAGGGCTCTCGTCTGGGGCAGTTGGTTCCGAAGCAGCGGTAGTGGGAACAGCTGGTGACACCCTTGTCAGTGTATTCTCTTACCTGCTGCTGCCTAAGCGGCAGACACAGTCATACCTCGGTACTCGTCCACTTCAGAACTCCTCGAACCCTGTACTCATCGCATTTTGATGAGAAAAAAAATGTTTTAGCACTCGGCGCTTGCTTGGGATTCGTCGCACTTGCTGGAGCTTGTAGGAGCCACGACGCCCCGCTAGAGAAAATGATTCATCAGTCCTCACGCGTGGTACTTGTCCGCTTCGGCTCTCATCATGAGCTCCAAAACAAATTAACGACAAGCACTGAGATGCCACTATAGTATTTTTTAAAAAGGAAAGGCTCATTATGGAATTATACATTTGAAACCTATATAATTTTATTAACTAATGTCAACTTCATTAAATTCAACTTAAATAAATAAATAAAACAAAAGGCTCCCTTTTATTGAGCATTTACTTTGTGCCAGGCATTATGCTAAGGGCTACGCACACAATTTCATTTAATGCTCATTACAATGCTATGAGTAAATACTAAGGTTATCTCCATTTTACAAAGTGGAAATGGCCTCAGACATGGAAGACCTTGCCCAGATCTGCCTGACTCAGGGCCCACGCTCTGCTCTCCAGCCACTTGCAGGCCAGAGCTGTTTCTATATGGAAGACTCAACTAGTTGGGAGCATGACCTTCCTGTTCAATAGCACAGCTCTGGGAATTTCTTAAAGAACCCAGGTGACAGGAGCACAGCATCAGCAAACATCTGGTCTTGTCTGAGCTGGCGCAGAACCCCCTCCCTAGAAAGTCACGGCTATGCCTATTACCCTATAATCAACTCCCCCTGAATCCCACTCCTTCTTTAAGGCCGAACTCCTCTATCAAGTCCTTCTAGAGAATTCTGCCTCCTCTGAACACGATCTCACATATATTGGGCACACCATTCTGGCTGTTTGGATGTGGTACATAGCAGGACTGCTGAGGATAGAAAGAACGTGCTGGAAGTGGCATCTAAGTTACTAAGAGACCTAACCTGCAGCACCTATACAAACAACAGCCCAAGGACCGCTGAGGTTGAGAATCATAACCCACACACAACACAAACACTCCAGGATCTGACCTGTACTTCACACAGGGCATCACTGAGGAGAACAGATTTGAGGGCAGAGGAGGAAGCAGCTTGATCTACCACAGGTACCCATCACCATCACCTGGCAGGCAAGGAGCCCCAACCACAAAGGCTCAATACAGTGGGAGTTGCCATTTTGAACCACAAGTCCTTAATGGTCCCAGAAAGCTAAGAAACACAAATTAAAGTTTCCTGTGAGTCACTCCTCAACCTTTCCACCTAAGAGTAAGGAGGGACCGACATCTTAGCCTCCTCAGGCTAAGACTAGCCTTGTCCTGACTTCCTGTCTTTCTGTCTGTGCTATGGGTGCCTTTCCTAGGGCCTGCCTTCCACCTCCACACCCACTGGGATGGATAAGACAAGGCTTATGCCTGTGTCTTCCCAGCTGACCTCCAAAATTACTCTACGAATCCTATTTCCCACGTGATGGAGTTGAGGATCTTACTGTGGTTGGACAAGCTAAAACCACGCTAATTCTCAAAGTGGTACACCTGAGTTTCCGGGGAGAAGCCAGTCTGTTCCTTCCTTCCCTGCTACCTGGGAAGGGAGGCATCATGAGCATACCACAAACTGCTGGGAAAATATTCCAGTGCCTTATTTCCTACCCTTGGGAACTGTGAAGAAAGGTCTGAGAATCTCTTTTTTTCTTAACAGAGATACTCTTACTCTTTCTGGAAGGTCATTATCAGTGACCTTGCCATTCCCAGCCTCTCCTCCAATATACTACCAATCAAATCAAGCACCAACAAGCTTCCAGGAGCCTAAGATTGGCCAGATTCATGGTCCATGCCACCTAGAGCTATGCCTATAAAGCCAGGCTCACAGTTACAATCACAGAGCAAGATGTAGCCAGTGGGGGACCCAGTGCGGGGAGAGGGCAGCATCCTAAAGGAAGTCAAAGTTAGTCCGTTTCCTTATTTCATCAGGCATCGGAGGGTTCCTAAGGCCACAGCAACGCTTCCTCAAATGCCCTTTCTCCTACTCATTGCCCTTACACAAAGGGGCTCACAAATTTCCTGCTTAAAATTTCTTTTTATTTATATTTATTTAATTTATTTTTAAAATTCCTTTTTAAAAAAGTGTTTCTGTCAAGCTGAATTGGAGGCTTCTAGTCCTTGTCCCCCTCCCTCCCAAAAGCTCAAAAGTACTCATAGCAAAAAAGTCAAATCTCTACAGTGAGATGGGAAAAAGGAACAGTGTAGAAGCTTTACTAATAATAGTTTGGGGGCTATCCCACCAGCAATCGATCCAAGTTCAAGCATTAAAGAATGAATGGTGAAAAATCAACTTCCTCTTTGATAGTATTCATCTGAGACTGTAAGTGGGCACCACAAAGCATGTCTACCTCTCCTCCATGGGTAACAGAATCGCCACGCTGGTCCAACACTGTTCTGGTTGCAATACCCAGGGGCCTGCTCACCTCCTAGAGGCCAGGGAGCTAAAAGCCACGGGATCTGAATAACCACATGGGGCTCTGCCATTAGCAGATGTGTCCAAACGTTTTTGAATGTTTACATTACTCTTCTGGTTAAAAATTTTTAAACGCCATTAAGGAGCATCTATGACTTTAAAATCTATACATACTTCCCTTGTTTAAAAAAACAAAACAAAACCATGACACAAAAACAAATGAAAGCAAGGGTCCAATAAAGGGGAAACTTCTGTATGGCCCAACTTCTGGCCAGCTGTATGTAAGCACCGTGGTGGTTCAGGGCCAACACTATCAGAGTGGAGCTGAAGCTACAGAATATAGCTGAGGTTCATGCAGTGCTTTTGGAGGGTCCCTGGGGAGGAAGGAAATGAGAAACTGGCCCACAGCTCCTGCGCATTTTAGGACCATCAGGTCCACAGGTGTTAGAGGCCCCTGGTTGGAAAAATGAACAATATGCTCCCTGCAATTCCATGTGGGGATGATCTGTTCCATGAAGGCCCCAAGACCAGGTTTAAAGTCGGGGAGTAGCTCATCACACCCCGACTCTGGTGAGACACAGGGGCCATCCCACAGGGCAAGCTGCTGGAAGAATCTCCTACTGCAACCTGTTCCCAAGGAACAGAGCAGAAAGAACAGCACACAAGCACCCAACAGCCCCAGGATTCAAGTTCAGCCTCCACCATTCTCTAGCTATGGGTTCCTGGGCAAGGCACTGAACCTCTCTGAGCCTCAGTTTCCTCTACTGTGAAATGGGGCTAGCATCACCTCTGTCTAGAATGTTAGACAGATACTGTTCCAAATAAATTCTACAGCACCAAGAACAAAATGTGATTATTCTTCACCCCATCTCTAGAAATATGGGGTGGGGAGGGTCGTGGGGGATGAAGGTTCATTTATTGCTGTCACCATGGGTAACAGGGTAAGGAAAAAAATCAGATAATGTCACAATACACAACTAATCTTAAATCATCGGAAAAAAGCTTGCGGGAAAAATTTAAGATGGTTTCCCATTGCCATCCATGGAACTCGACAGTGTATCTTTCCTTGTCACCAGCTGCCACACAGCTGGGATAGACGAGCTCATTTTATTATTAACTTAATCCAAATGATTAGAATGGGTAGCTCTCTATGGGGGGAGAAGGGAGAAAGAACTACCAATGGCAGAGAGATTGTTACTGATCTACCCCGGGATTCCTATCCCTAAGCACAGGTACCAGGACTTGACTGCTTAAGAAGTAAAATTGTTTTTCAATCCTACTTAAAAAATGGGCAGGAGACCAGAATAAACATTTTTCTAAAGAAGATATACAAAGTGTCAACAGGTACACGATGCTCAGCATCACTAATCATCAGGGAGATGCAATTAAAACCACAATGAGCAATCACCTCACACCTGTCAGAATGGCTACTGCAATAATAAGGCCCAGTGATAACAAGGTTGGTGGGGATGTGGAGAAAAAGAAAACCCTTGAACACTGTTGGTGGGAATGTCAACCGGCGCAATCACTCTGGAAAACAAAGAGAACTGCCATGTGACCCAGCATTCCCACTTCTGGGTACACACCCAGAGAAAATAAAATCACTATCTAGAAGCAGCATCTGCACTGCCATGGTCACTGCAGCATCATTCACATAGTTAAGATAAAGAAACAACTGGAGTGTCATCCACAGAGGAATGGATAAAGAAGATGTGGTATGTAAATACACACAGGGCAGTACTAGTCAGCCATGAAAAGAAAACCCTGCCGTTTGCAACAACATGGATGAACCCTGAGGGCATGATGCAGACAGAGACAAACACCATATGATGTCATTCATGTATGTGTGGAAGCTAAAAATGCCAAACTCATGGAAATAGAGAATAGAGTGCTGGTTGCCAGGGGCTGCGGGTAGGGGAACGGGGAGATGTTGGTCAAAGGGGACAGACTTCCAGTTTTACAATGAGTAAGTTCTGGTCGTCCAATGCACAGCATGGTGACTACAGTTCACAACACTGTACTACATATTTGAAAGTGTTCTCACCACACAAAAAAGGCAATTATATGAGGTGATGAAGGGGTTGGCCCTATTGTGATGATCATTTTGCAATACATTTTTCTGTCAAATCATCACTTGGTATACCTTAAATTTATACAAGGTTATGTGTTGGTTACATCTCCATACAGCTGGGGGGAAAAGAAAATGCTTTTACGGGTTTTTTTCTTCCTGAAAATTAAACCACCTAGCAGAGCAGTGGACATTTTTATCCTTCTACCTAACACAGAGAAGAAAATGGCCGAGCTCCTGCTGGTGAGCAGGACTTCACTCCCAAAGACGCAAACTTCACTCCCAAGTTTTGACCCCAGGGCCTTTTAAACAAGCCATCCACATTCCTCAGATGCTGTAGAAATCCTCACAGTACTTTGGAAGTGGCTGGAAAGTCTGGCAGAGTCCCAGGCCCCACTGTCAGGGGCTGGGGGTGGCTGAAAGAAAGAACACTCTCCTGAGACTCAGAATTGTCAACGGCATGGCTTTGGGCAAGTCACTTAGCTCCCTTGGGTCACTACTCTAAGGTTTCTTTAAGCTCTAACCTTATCGATAAACACAAAAGAAAGTTAAGAATGACTGGAAATTGAAGACTCACTATTTTCCCCAACCAGAGTGTTTTTCTCTTCCTCTGGGATTTTGAAGGTTAACAGAATGCAGAAACAAAGGCATACAATCTGTCCAGACAGCACGCACATTATGCCTGAAATGGCAGGTGATGAGGAACATAGGCAAGAATAGGTAAATCATATATAACAATAAAAACAGTCACATTTGCACAGTGAAATCTGAGATGATTTTTTTCATTTTTCACTGCTAATTTTTCGTGTTACATTGCCTCATCAGGTACACCAAGTTGCAAATAGTCACAAGAAATTGCAAGGAAAGGTCTTAGTTACAATATTCATCACTGCCAGGACCCTAGAGGCACACTGGTATGGAGATGGTCTCTACCCCATCCCCAACCCACTCCCAGAGATGGGAAGAAAGAGCCTTCACAGGTGGGTAACTCCAGAGACAAACATTAGGCTTCTGATTCTCCGAGCCACTCCAAGGAACACCAACCTCCTGCAAAGTTTATGAAATGGTAAGGTCTGTCCGGAAAAAGTCCAGCCATTGTTAATATAATGAGAATGGTTTGTGCAGCATCAATGTAACCTGGCAGCCAAGGAGAGTGGACTGGAATGCACATGAATGAACAATGACGACTTCACTGTACTAGTCAGTGGGGGCGGTAGATGCCGTTGAATGAGCACGTGCACTGTGTGGTCACTGCATTCAAAATGACTGAGTAGAGCAACAAATCTGCATCGAATTTTGCACTAAGCTTAAACATTCTTCCACGGCAACTATTCGGATGATTTAGAAGGCTTTTAGGCTTTCATGATGCAATGAGTGCCGTGCAAAAAAGTGTGATACAAGCACTTCAAGAATCTGTTGAAAATGATCCACTTTCTGGAAGGCCTGCAACAAGCAGAACACCTGAGACTGTTGAATGTGTACGGGCTGCAATTAACAAAGATCGTGACTGGCAGTGCGAGAACCAGAAGCTGACCTGGGGATTCCCAAAACCACTGTGTCTGAGATTTTGACACAGGATCTTGGCATGAAATGTGTCATGGAAAAATCTGTTCTGGGGCTTCTGCTACCAGAGCTGAAGGGACATCGTGCTGCAGTTGCTAATGACTTGACTCAAACCACTACCAATGAACCACATTTCCTCAAGAAGGCCGTAACTGGAGATGATTCGTGGGTCTATGGCTCCACGCCCGAAGAAGGTGCGGCAAAGTTGCAGCAAGACCAAGACCATATTAACTGTGTTTTTTGATTGGGAAGGTGTTGTCCATCATGAGTATGCCTCTCCAGGCCAAACAATTAATTAGGAGTACCACCTCTATGTTCTTCGTCAGTTGAAAGATGCAATAGGACAAAAACAGCTGCAGCTGTGGGCAACTAGTGATTGGCAGTTTCATCACGACAATGCGCCCACTCATGCATCAATCACGTCTTGTGCAGAGTTTTTGGCAAATCATCAAATTACCCAAGTGACTCAGCCCCCTTACAGCCCAGATTTGGTGCCCTGTGATTTCTGGCTTTTCCCAAAAAGGGGAAAAGATTTCAGACCATCAGTGAGATTTAGGAAAATATGATGGGACAGCTAGCTGATGGCGATTCCAGCAAAGGACTTTGCAGAGTGTTTTGAACAGTGGAAGAGATGCCAGGAGAACTGTGTGGGGTCCCAAAGTGCCTACTTTGAAGGGAACTGAGGCATAATTGTCCTATGTACAATGTTTCTTGTATCTGGTATCTCCTTCAGTTAAGTGTCCCTATTTTTCATAGTGCATGGCTGGATACTTTCTGAACAGAGCTCATAAAAGCAAGGACTTGACAGAAGCAAACGCAGTTCACTCAATAAAGGATTTTGAGTCCTCCAAAAAGGAAGTAGGCACAGGAAAAGGAAGATTTCACAGCAAAATTGGAACTGGGGCTAAATATCTGGACTGCCACATGCAAAGCCCTACATGAGGCATGATTCAAGGCAGGGGGAAATAGGGAGCAGGGGAAGATGGAAGAAGAAAGCACAACAACACCTCTGCTGTCAAGAATCCTATTGGGACTCCTGTTTGGTAGAAAAAAAACCACCAAAGGAGACCCAAAGAGCCTTCACTCCATTTGCTTCTAAGAAGTGAACTTTAGGGTAGGAAAGAGGCTGACTTTTCTTCGAATTTCAATTTTGCGCTGTTCTGACCATGTGCAGGTCTCACATTTTGAATTTTAAAACTCCACAGTGCAATTGGAAAGAATATGCATGACTCAAACACTGAAAATGCAGGTACAGGACAAAGTGTACTCAAAAGTGTTAGATCACAAATTGTGGATCTGAACACTGAGGGAAGGAACGCAGGCATTGGACTTACAGTAATAATGACCACTACATGGAGTTCTTACCACAGGCCAGGTGCAGCTAAGAGCTTCACCTACACTATTTTATGTAACCCTCACTTCTACCCTGTAAAATGAGATAGATGGGATTATAATTATTCCCATTTCACATCTGCAGAAGCTCAGGCAGAAAGAGTTTATCATTCGCTCAAGGTCCCAGCTAACAAGGAACAGAGCCAGGGTCAAACCCAGTCTTACCCAGAGCTCACATGGGCTCACCTCCAACGGATAGGGGGTTCACATACTAAAGGAGGGGGATCTATAGGAGGGGGGTTCTGGCATTGTTTGGAGAATGTCTTGTGGCATAGTTAATATGTGGGAAAAGGCACAGCACTGGAACCTGTGATGATTAAAACAAAAAAATATTTCTTGAGGACTCACTACGCACTGGGCACACCCAGATTTGGAATAGCAGGAGGAAGTAAGAGTTGCTATACAGAGATGAAAAGGGGGTAATCACGCTCTATTTTCCTTCCAGAAGAAGACCCTGATACTCCACATGTCTTCCACCCTCCATGAATATTCCAGGCTTAAAAGAGACTGAAACAAGAATGCTAAGTTGATTTGGGAAGGCCAGGACGGTTTGAAAAAAGGCATTCCCTTTGACCTCGGCAGCAGAGAAGGGAGAGAGAGAGAGAGAAATATATGGCCTTTCTCCTGGAGCAAAAGCATTTTAATTATCAGCTGAGAGGCCAGCAGAGCCATAAAATTGGCCAGCTGTCCCATTCAATCAGGCCAGAGGCCATAATGAGAGGAGACAGCACTTCTCAGGGCGCCAAGCACCACGTGTTAAGCTGGTTCCACAAGAGGCCCAGGCATAGTTGGAAGGGGCTGGTGGGATCAATCCCTTTCTGTGGCTTCAGCGAAAATAAATCTGCCTATTTCAGTGGAAGTGGTAAAACTACACCTGGCTGACTTGAGAGACGGCAGTTCAGGGCTGTCTAAAATCCTCATGCAGCTTTACAAAGGAAAACCCATTATATCCTGCGAACACCTAAAACAACAGGGAATAGAAAGGAGATTCTCCTGCTCCTTGGAAAGAGAAAAAAAGTGCACGCAGCCCCACTGCTGACCGTGGTTCCCGTGGGACATACCATCTTAGAACAGCCCTGTTCTTTTCTGTACTGTCCACATTTTACAGATGAGCGTCCCAGCCACGTGCCCAACATCAGGGGCTCAAGAAATAGCTTAAGTTCAATTCTCTCTGATTCCCAAACCAGTGTCCCTTCCATTAGAGCACACCGGTTTCAAAAATCAGGCTTAAGGGGGAAATGCTTTCTTCTGAAATCAAAACCTTCAAATTCCTGCAGAGAACAAAAAGCCCCCGGGGAAGGTAGGAAGGAAAGGGATGTGCAATCCACAGCTTTAAGATGCCTCATGTCTATATCTCACTGTCACAGCCCACCGGCCTACAGAGCAAAGTCTCCTTACAAGTGTACTGGTGAGAGGAAACAGAGGCACACAGTACCTAAATGGTCTTGAGACCTGTCTGAAAAAGCCTATGTCCACTCAGAAAAGTGGGTGGGAGGCCAGGAAGCAAAGCCCTGAGACACAAGGATGCCCATCGCTCAGCTCCAAGGACAGAAGAGGTGTTTGACTATGTCCTGATTGCAGATGCAGGCTGCCCTTGGTTTATTCTGAATCCCCATTATGATTCATGTGACTGGAGCATCTTCTCTCAGCAACGCCATCTGTCATGCCCTGGGCAGCAAAGGGGGAAGGGAGCACCTGTGAGCTCCTGTCAACTGTTTTCTCACTTGGCAAAGATTCCCCACCATGAGCTTCGCCCCTGCAACAAGAAGCTACAAAGTAGGGGAACCTGGGCACACAGATTCAGACAGACCATGCCAAAACACACACCTTCACACTTAAGTCACATAATGTCAGCCCTGGGAGGGACAAAGACCATCCCATCCAAACCTCTCATTTCACAAACGAGGAACCTGAGGCCTAGAGAAAGCACAAGATACGCCCGGCGCCACCCAGCCAGTCAGTGCCAAGGGCAGCACCCAAGCTGCTCTCCCTTCCACTGCACCAGCCCTCCTATCCAGGTGCTCAGTTAAAGACTTCCTTTCTAACAGTGCTGATCGTAACTTTATCTGAGTCTTGGGTTGGTAAAAGCTACAACCCTTTCCCCCCAAATGAACCAACACACATATTGTCTAGGTTCCAGGGGATTCCAGGTTAACGACCCTTTCACAATAAAAAGAACAACTGTGGTTCTACAAGCAGCTGGTGGGCGTACTGAAGGAGAGTCCAAGATAGAGAGATGGGCGACCTGGAGAAGAAGCTACATTTTTCTCTTGTCTCAACCAGACCGCTGATGTCACCACTTTATGTCTCCGGTTCCCTACCCTCAGTGATCCTGTGCTACCTCTCGGAAACAAGGTAAAGCACCAAGTCAGGAGAAACAGGCAGGTTCCTGTCTTCTCTCCTTGGTGATCATAAAGCACAAATCTTGTCCCTGAGCAATGGCAGTGCCACAGGTCACCTGTGAAAGGTGGAGGTCACTACCTAGCTATTACCAGGTTTGCTTGGGGAGAGAGCTAAGGAAGAGAAGGCATAATAGTTTATTTGATTTTCAAGGCAACAATGGCTCGAAGCGGTAGAAACAGAGGTCAAGGAGACAAGACTAAAGAAGTACAGGGTGGGGCAAAAGTAGGCTTACCGTTGTGAGGACGTGAAACACAATAATTCTTGATTATTGTTTATTAACTATTGTATTATTTTCCATAGGAACAATTATAAACCTACTTTTGCCGCACCCTGCATTTAGAAACCAGAGCCCACGCTGCCTGCTCTGAGCCGACCTGAGCCTTCACTGAGGCAATTTCGCCCAAGCTAATGGCTCAATCACAGTCCAGAAATATCTGCCAAGATCCTCCATACAACAGTATTCTGCTCCAACTCCAACACAGGCTTTATAGGTGCCTAAATGTAGCCCACAGCCCCAGGCCACTCCAGCCCCACTGAGTTAGCTACAGAGTCAGCAAAGAGGAAAGGAAAGCAGGCGGCACTCCTGAGCAAACTTGCGGGAAATAAAGAAAAACATCCCGCAAAGAGATCAATTTCCCTAATGAAGCCCCTCCAACCACAGGGAAGGACTGAGGCAAGAGACTCCACAGGGAATGTCAAGGCTGCCATTTGCGTCCCCGGGGACCAAGCTCTCACTGGACATCTGTGTCCACTGGTCGCCCAGCCTGAAACCTCCTCGCCCCAGCTACCCTCAACACTTTGTCTCATTAACGCCCCTTCTCCCGTTCAGGTCCCATCTCAGCACAACCCCAGGCAGGCCCCTTTATTAGTCACCCTCACGGCACCTACATCTTCCCGCCACTGCACTCACCAGACTCATGACTGTGCCTGGTTTGGCTCACTGTTAACATTCCACACCCACGGGCTCAAACAGACACACAAACGAAAACCACCTTTGTGCAGAAGATCGTTACATCCAAGGGAAAAGGGAACAGCACGGTTCCCAGACAAAGGCAAAGAACTGAAGACACACTGTGACCTGCAGGTCAGACCTCTAGGCCTCTTCTGTCGAATCATGTCACTTGGCTGGCTGCTGGCTTCATTTCAGTTGTATTCACATACGTATTTATTTTAACTTGCAGAACATGTCTCGTATTCATGGAAAATGCTACCCGTCAACTGAACACTATCCTCTGGGACATGCCTGGTGGCTGCTAGCTGACCGTAGGTATAGTCTCCTCCAAAGGAGAAATCCAATTCATTGAGTGCTTGTATGCTTTCACCAGGAAAAGTCCTCAGAAACACATCCGTCATCCTCCAACTCTCTGCAAGAGGGAACTTGTAGCAAAGAACCCCAAGACCAGAAACAGAATGACAGAGAGAAAATTCAGAAATACCGGAGCCAGGTACTGCTGGAAGTACCTCATTTGGGGGTGTGTTCATGGGGCATAGAAAAAGTCATTTATGAGCCTCTCAAAAAAGACAAAGAATTGCGTTCTCTAGCTGGTACCTAACTGTTCCCCAGATCCACCCTGGGAATGTTCTATGGTTTGGTTTGGTTTTTTAAGATTTTATTTATTTATTTTTAGAGGGGAGAAGAGAGGGAGAGAAAAATTGATGTGCAAAAGATATACCAATCAGCTGCCTCTCGCACGCCCCCAACTGAGGACCTGGTCCACAACCCAGGGATGTGCCCTGACTGGGAATCGAACCAGCGACATTTTGGTTTGTAGGCTGGCACTCAATCCACTGAGACACACCAGCCAGGGCTATGGTTTATCTTCCTATGGGAAAGCTACTATTATGGCTACTCCTCGCCATTTTCTAGGCAAGTCTGTGCCACACTATTGCTGGCCCGGATGCCTGTGCCTCACTGGCTTCATCCCCAAGGCAGAAATGTACTCTACCACAGGAGGTATGTATGCATGAACAAGGGCACAGAGAATGAATCCAATTGGATCACGGGTTCCACGAGCCTTGCAAGCTCGCAGCATGGAAAAATCCGACGCAGGCCTCAGGCAGGGGCTGAAGCCAGTGTCCAATCCAGATGCATACCAGGGTTAGAACATTACAGCCGGCCAGAGGCCAAGGGCAAGCTGGAACCTCCTCACACTACAAGAAAGCAGGTCTTCCTCTTCCTTGCCTTGCGGGTTCCGAGAGAAGGTTTGAGGTGGGCACAAAGCACTTGTGAGCAAAGAACTGGGAGGGAGGGGAGATCTCTTAGGCCACCAGTTGCATGAGGACCTGCCAATCAAAGAACTCAACAAAACTAGACCGGCACTGTGAGGAGTATGACAGGGAAGTCACAAGTTGGGAACAAAAGGAATGCCGAGGTTGGATGAGACAGGCTGGCAGTGGATCCAGGCAGCGCAGAACAGTGGCCTGTTCCAGCAGCGCCTGGCAGGCAGCAAGTGGCTGCAGTAGAGACATCGGCCAGTGAGAGTTACTCAGCGCTAGCATCTGGGAAGCAAGCACAGAAAGGAGAGGGCAAAGCACTGGAGGATGGTAATGAATATGCTATAAAAATGCCACTCACGATACCCAGAACAGGTTGATGAGCTCAGATGTTAGTAAGGATCAAGGACCTGGAGATTACTATGAGGATAAAAAGCAAATTCCATGCAAGTGAGGCAGGAGGAACCTCCTCCAACAAGGGAAATTTTTACATTTTGAGATCTTGCAAATAGACCAGTTCAAGTGATACTTCATTCATTCATTCAAGTGCCTGGGAACTAAAGACACAAAATCTACTTAGTAGGGGATGCTCCCAAGGTCAGAGCCAACAAAAACAGGAGGCCAGGGATGCAGTTTGGCAGCCGGCTAGCTGCAGGCCGGCACAGGGTTTCACTTCTCTTTGCATCGGCCTGTGTTGGGTGGAGGAGACGCTCACTTTGCCATCACTCCCACCAAGCCCTGCACCTTCACACCAGCTGCTTCACAAACCTACTGCTCTCAATTGGAAGGCATCTGAGCTTCCAACCACTGGACTAGCAGCTCTAGTCCCCTGTCACCTTAATGTTCTTCTACATACTATCAGGTAATAAGTATTTAGCACCAAGTAACTACTTAGCATTGACTACAGTGATGGGCTGTCAGGAAGAAGCAGCAGCCAGCTTTGAGCGGAGCACAAAAAAATGGGTAGGGTTTGGAGAGGCAGAGCGATGAGGTGAAGGCACCCTGGAAGCATGGTTATTCCCACAGCAGGGGTCGGAGAGATAAGGGCCTAGAGGCTGGAAAGTACAGGATGTGTTCCAGGGAAAAGGGGAAACCAGCCTGGCTTCAGGGGAAAGTACCTTTGAGGAAAAGAGAGAAATAAGGCAATAAAAACCTCATGAGAAGACTAAGCTGACGTCCAAAAACAGGAGAGCAGGTGTGGCTGGTCCCAAATCAAATACAGTTGACGGCTCGCCTCTGTTCTTTCAACCATGAAATTAAGGATACAGCGATCACACATTAATGAAATGTGGATGCTTGGCTCTGTGAGCAGAGTGGCATCACTTCTATGTAAAAGTGAGGTACTGTAGGGCCACACGAAATAACGCAGCGAAATACCCCAGCTGCCCAAGAGCAGTGCGCCAACAACGGCACAGTGATCAGGAACCCGAGTAGAGCAGTCAGACTTGGGCTCAAAGTCAGGTCGTAGGACTGGCAGTGACAGCCTAGAGAAATGGCTGACCTCTTCTGAGCCTCAGTGTCCTCATCTGTAAAGACACTCACAGTTCTTACACTGTAGGTTTGCTGTGAGAATTAATGAGAATCCACATAAAATGCTCAGACAGTGCCTGACCTAGAGAGAACACTCAGTAAGCATGAGCTGCTGTTGTTAATATTATTATTATTATTATTATTATTATTATTATTATTATTATTATTATATAGGGATTTGCCTTTGTTAATACAAAACACTGTATCTAAATAGTGGAATACTGTGCAACCTTCAAGCGTGAAAGATTATTTACTTACATAAGAAAGTGGTCACAACACACTGACAAGCGGCAGAGGGGAAAGCATGCTACAAGCAATGTTTACTAAGGCTTCCTGCGCATGCCCTGCCCGGTGTGGCTCAGCTGGTTGGGCGTGTCCCGCCAGACGAAGGTCTCGGTTCAAGTCCCGCTTGGATGGAGCACATGCCTAAGTTACGGGTGTGGTCCCTGGTCGGGGCACACGCGAGAGGCCACAGATCGATGCTTCTCTCCCTCTCTTCCTCCCTCCCTCCCCCTCACTCTAAAAATAAGTAAATAAAATATTTTAAACCAAGCTTTCTGGTGCATGATTTAGGAGTGAAAGCAAATATGCATGAATGCAAACCCTGGAAAAACACACTCACCTCTACATTTTTTCTGTTTCCTGAGAGGAGGAAATAAGTTACTTAATAATAAAATAAAAGTATAACACTGCCTTCACTTTGGGCAAGCCTTTCCATTTCCCAAAGCCTTTTCATATGATCTCATTTCTACACTAATGTAACTTTTAATGGCCACTCTTAAACTGCTCTTCTGCCAAATACCTGTAAGTCAAACCCTGAAATCCATCCACCTACCCCCAAAAGGACAATCTTTCCTCCAAGAGACCATCTTGCACTAACACTGTTGCTAACAACCAAGCAGCTGGTTTTCCCCGGTCTGAGGGAGCAGAGACACATAAATCCATTTTTACAGCCAGCACTTTTACAAGTCATTTCAAGAAGTGATGTTCAAGTTAATGATGCAATGTGGTAAAGCAGTATAAACCATTAGCTAAATCAGCGGTCTGAGCCACACATCCCGGGGCCTGGCTCACCTTGTTTGGCTGTCTAATGCTAAGTGTCCAATACAACAGTTCTTCCCAACGCACATCCCGCATGAGGTTCCCTGGCAAGACTGCCAGCTGCTTCCCCACCAGCCACTCTCTCCCTCTTTCTTGGTAACAGACCTGATTATTAGCTGCACCCACTGCACCCAGAACAAAATCCCCATCTCCCAGGCCTCTCCTGGACTAGCCGTGGCTATGTGATCGATTACATTTGGAGCAATCAATGTAGGCAGCTGTGTTGTGCTGAACTTCTGGGAGATTGGTGGGAGAGAACTCGGCTACAGGAGCACCTCGGAGGTCTGCTTGCCTCTTCCTCCAGGCCTGTGACTTAGACCAAAGGATAGCATCTTGGGCTGTAAGGTGACCCCTGAGGATACAAGTGACAGGCTAGGATGATGGAGTGCAAATAGGGACCTGGGTCCCTGATGACACTGTGGAGATGTCCCCAAACCCTCCAGACTTCTTTTCAAAGACAAATGAATGTGTGCCTTGATCTCACAAATGTTATTCTGTTTTGTTTGTTTTAGGTTAGGTACAGTCAGACCTAAACATTGCAGATTATATATCAACACAGGATGCCATATGCTATACAGATTTCACTGCCACTAAACAACATAGGACTTTTTTTAAGTAGGTGACCAGGATGATAAAACATTTTACTAAATTGCTTTTTTACTGAACCTTTTGTAACAGCTAGATGTTTATCACCAATGACTTTTTTTTCCAACAAAGACATCCCCCATATATATACTCTTTTCTCTAGAAGTTCAAAATCAACTAATACATTTAATTTATAGAATTCTGCCCTCACATGACATTGACCAAGAGCCAAGTCTCTGAAGCCCCTAATAAAACAGAGAGACAGGACAGTATCCCCAGGTCTGCAAAGCACAACAAAGTTATGACTCTGCAACTGGAGGCAAAGAAGAGGCACAGCATTTTTGACATGACTTCTAAGTCATGTACACGCAGCAATGAAATAAGCACAGCGGTGTCATCAAGGCTCACATTGGCTATGCTGTACCCAGGCGAACAGCCACCCACACACCACTGCCAAGGAGGCCCCCACCCCCCATGTGAGAGTCACAGCCGGCCTGAACAGCAGCACTGCCCATGCTGCCCAGTGGCTCTAACGAGCTGCTGGGCATCAACTACCTTGATGAGATCCTTAAAAATACTGCTCTGTGTGTAAGTCCAATACCCGCCACAAGGCACACCTGAAGGTTCTCTTGTGGCAATCCTAAAACTCACCTAAAGACAGGGAAAGGGTCAGGGCTTTGTTTCCTGGATGACAAAAGGACATTCAGACCTCTTGCCATCTCCTGCCAATAGAAGAACCTTGACAAGTTAGCTTTCCTCCAGAAGAGCTTAGGCTTTCGAACACAAATCTCATAAAAGGAAAAACCTTGTATTGATAGCTGGAAATTACACCGCAATTTAAAACTTCATGGAGGAAATGATTAAGTTTCACAATTCCATCATCCTAGCCCAAGTCTCTCTATGGGTTCAATATGTAAGGTTAAGGCACTTTACTCAGTTCCCCCAGCATGATAAGGATACAAGACAGAATAAAATAAAGACAGTTCAGCTTCTATATCATTTTCATAACAATACACCTTATTCTTACCCCGTCATCCAAAGCAATCTCTAGGTATAAATTACTGTGAAAAGGGGATACCAAAGTTTTAATTTACCTAATACATTTAAAGAGCAGAATTTTGGAGGCCCATATGAGAATGGTCATAGGATAAAGAGAATAATGGTGGAAGGAAAAGGGAAACCAGGTTTTATTTTATGGAACTTAAATCCTTCACATGCATTGTATCTAAAATACATACCTAATGTTCCATACTCTCGCAAGAATGAATTAAAGGGGAAGAGTGTGCAGGTGGAAGAGGTAAGGGTAATAAAAACTACTTAAACTAAATTGGAAAGTATATTTGTATACATAAAAACCATATATGCTCTAAAAATGTCTGCAAGGAATGCTAAATGTAAGGCATACTCCCTGAAGGAAAACTTTATAGGTTATTTTTCTTTCCTTTCTGTTCATCCACACTTTCTAATTTTTGTACAACAAAAACACTTACTACTTACATAATTTTAAATGCGTTTTGTTAAACAGATTCACATTAGCATCAACAGAAAAGTAAGACTTTAGCCCGGAATAAAATGAAGCCTGAAGGATTTCTGGGCTCAAAGCTGAAGGGTACAGAGAGTGAAGCTCCTGAGCCCACGCTACCCCCAGTCCTAACAGCCCCCTCCCCAGACAGGGTACTCACGGTGATCTTAAGCGTATACATTTACCACACAGCGTAGTGAAGACAGAACACAAATGACCACACAAAAGAAGCCTATTTCCAGGACCTGCTGATTCAGCGAAGGAAACCGACGGAAGTGCCTACCGACTCACCACTTAATTATGTCTAACACTCGCTTTACAACCTAGTTTATGGACTATGGATGTTTAATAAACAGTTCCTTCTCTGTGCCCTGCTATTAAACTCTAGGTAATTATGACAATTAATTAATATTACCCCTAGGCTATCAGGAGGCCTGTAATACTACCAGCCAGGTCACGCTCTCCAAGGTGACACTGCCACAGGAATCAGCCTCACAGCTTAAACAGCATGCTTCCTCTTCCTGAGCGCCCCATCTCTGATGGGCACTTCAAGTTGGGTATTTGGACAGAAATGCAAACAGGTGGTACAGGGGTGCTTTACCTGCTGTTCCATGAAAGAGGAAAACCCTTTTGTGATTATAGACCCACTTCCCTGAAGGGGAAAAATAAATCTGCGTGGTTGTGCAGTGTTTTTGCACCATACATCAGAACAACACACTGCCAAACATGCCTGCTCACGTGAGCTCGGAACTATCCCAACCCTTCAGGTGTGCCATTCTTCTCTTCCTAAACCAATTTTCCCAGCACTCATTCCAGCCTTACATCTTAGCTCAAGGATGGGATGGTTTTAAGCAAGGAGTTTCACTGCCCACTAAGATTGCTTTCAGAATCCACTCCAGCTGAAGCCACGGCCTGAGTCTGAATGCGCCCTTAAGCCCTCCAGCCCCCTCCCTTCATACTCACTGTTGCTGGACTTAAGGTCGCGGTGGATGATGGGGACAATTGCCTCATCATGTAAGTAGTTCATGCCTCTGGCAATCTGCACAGCCCAGTTAACCAGGATGTCTGGGGGGATCCTCTTCCCAGATAACACTCTATTCAGAGGTCCTCCACGAGCAAACTCCATGACCAAGCAGAGGTTGGGTTCCTTCAGACACACCCCCCTAAGAGCAATGATGTTGGGGTGCTTCAGCATGGCAAAGAGCTTGGCCTCCTGGCGAACGTTCTCTATGGTCTGGCTGATGTCCTCATCAGGATCGTGGCGAGCTGCTTTCACGGCGACCTCATCCCCTATCCAGAACGCACGATAGACTTTCCCAAAGCCCCCGATGCCAATAATCTCTTCCAGAGTTAGCTCCGCAAAATCAATCTCTAACACTGAGAAAGAGAAGAAGAAAAAAGAAAAGCAAATCAAAAACACTCTGAAAATACCATCTAATCACCCATTTACCCGGATGGGTAAACATAGCAAGTGGTCTGTTCGTTTGGCTGTTCTGTCTTCCCACTACAAGGTAAACCCCATAAGGGCAGGAAGTATGATAAACTTACTCTCTGTGGCATTATCCTCAGTAACTAGCACATAAATCTTGGGCTAGATATGGTGCTATGTGGGCAAAGTGAGATTGTATGGTTTTCTCATGAAAACCCTGTTTTCTATCTTCTTAGTCTCACTCTCTTTACCCAACTTACTCATGCTCATCTCTCAGGTCTCAGCTTCAACATCAGTTTCCTAGGGGAACTTTTCCTAACCCCCAAGAAAATGAGAAAACACTTCCACAGCAGTCTCTATTGGGCAACACCAAACACAGTTACAATTACTTGTTCAATGCCTGCTGTGCTGCTAGATTGCGAGATCCACCAGGATGGGTTCTGTCTGCCTTATTCACCACCGTACTCATCACGCCGAATATTCGGTGGTGAAGTAAAATGGATGTTGGGGGGTGGGGTTGTACACCTCAGCAGGAAATAAACCAAACTTGGATCTGAAGAAAAAATTAAATTGGACCCTCTAAAACACACACACAGAATAGTGTGTACTTTGGCAACACACACACACACACACACACACACACACACACACACAAACAAAGCAAAAAAAAACTTTTCTAAAAAACTAAGAAAACAACAACATGTTTCTGAACTTTAGGCAAGACCAAAAGAGGAACTGCTCACTGCTTCCTTCCACAGCCAGCCCCATGACGATTCCATTCTCCACTCGGAAGCTGGTGGTGCTCCAAACTATGTTCTTGCTTAATTATAGTGTTTCTGTCCTGTCAAGGGTTGATATTCATTTGTATTTTGTAATACTAGCAGTTGGTACCAAGAAAACTCTTAGGAAAAGTTAGTTAGACTGCCTTTAGGTTATATAAAAAGTATAGCCCATCTGGACTCCAAAAGTTCTAAGTGTTCAAGCTTATCACCCCATCCAGCATTTTTGCTGAAGAATATCTGGTACAGCAGGTCCTGCAGGCTAGCGACCAGCATCCATTCTAAAACGCTTCTGGCATGCCTTTCGGGACTACAGATGCCAGAGAGCTGAAAACTCCATTTCCCGGACTCCCTGACAGCTGGAGTTCTGGATGCAGAAGATTATAAGGCAGAATTGAGATGGAGACCATCTTCTTGCTGTTTCTCCTCGCAAGCGTGGCTGTGGGGAAGTGGGGTTTTTCTGCAACAGCACGCCAGCGTCCAGTCATTAGCTCTGTGGATGCGGAGAGGCATGTTGCAAGGCCAAGCGGTTGCCTAACCTTGGACTGCAACAACAACCGAGTGTTCTTGAAGTCGACAGCTTCAATGGCAACTCCTGAATTCTGCACCTTCTCAATTGGAGGAGCAGCAGCTTGCCGGGTGGGCCAGATCTGCAATGTTCTGGGAGTTTCACGCCCCTGACCACCCCTTCTCCCTACCCTTCCAATAATTCTGTAAATACCTACTTTCCTGAGCTCCAGCACTTTCTGCTAAAATAGCTTGAGAGTTTCTAGGTCCTGAAATGAAATCTGACATTACTAACATTTGCCTTATCACAACCGTATGAATGAGAAAAAAATATGCTAAAGAGAGGTTAGAAACCCTCTTGAAGAAATATACGTTACATTAGAAGTCTCTTAGATCATGGAGGGAAGGAACATTCATTTTTTTCTAAAGACTTTTATACATCTTATTTCTTTAACTGAATATCTGCATTCTTCTTAAGGGAAGGAACTGTTGTATTTTCTCTCGTACCCTGCCTTCTTCCCTTTGGTCTGAAGCATAGCTGTGAACACACAGGAGGTATTAAATATTTATTTATATGTATGAGGATTTAAAAGATGGGATTCTGAACCAGGGTGCTGAAAGGACAGCTCCTCTGGTGGCATTTTGCAGAAGACAGAAAAACCTCTGCGGGGAAGGCAAAGCAATAATCTTGCTCTGGGTAGAACATAAATACTCAGGTTTTTGCTATTTAGTTAAGAAAATATTATGACCAGACTTCAAGAAAAGTATGGAACATGGCTTACAAGCAGACAGAAGACAGAATAGAGGGGGATGTGGGCAAGGGAGGCTCTTTCTTTCCCCTTCCCTGCTAAGAGTAGGAGTAAGAACTAGACGTTCGGTGGCACCGGAGAGGATGTGGGGCTCTCCTGCCCTTCCTGCCCTGCTCCAGGCAAGACCTGGTTTTAAGTAGGTGGCATTCATCAGATTTCTCAGTTTCTGTGGAAGGACATTTCCAGGAATATCAGGAACAAAACCTTATTTCTTTCCTTTTCGAAGTCAAGATGTTATTCCCTCTCAACAATATCCCTGGAAATGTATAGGCATATTCTGGTGGGTTTTAGCAAGTAAGTGATACATATCTTACTCATTTAAAAATCTTAAGTACATCTGAAAATGCACCCTTATATTTCTAGTGGGTGCAAGAAAAGAAGTAAGTTTGTCATAACCTTAACTCATGCCCTGCTTGAAAACAGATACAACTCTCCTATAGGAGCCATTTTAAAAAATATGCATTTATCTCCCAAGATGATAAATTTGGAATTACATTTTTCATCTTTTTCTAAAATAAGGAAGATGCGGGAGCTCATGGGCTATTTCTCTAAAAGAGATTTTAGTTATTTTGAGAGAAAGAGGAAAAGGAAAAGGAGGAAAGAACTATCAATGTGTGAGAGAAACATCCATCGGTTGCCTCTTGCTCACCCCCAGTCAGGGTCCTGGCCCACAACCCAGGCATGTGTCCTGACAGGGAATGGAACCGGCAGCCTTTTGGTTTGCAGGGTGATGCCCGACCACTGAGCCACACCAGCCAGGGCATCCCGTGAGTTATTTTTATTTGTCAGCTTCGTGGAGAGCTATACTCTACTGTCTACACTGGAGGCGGTAAAAGCGCTATATAGATGTCAGCTGATTTATAATATCACTATTATATTGTTCTTTGTCATAAGATTTGATCATTTCCTCCTCTTCTGTTTTGAATAAAGTGCGAAACAAACTTTTCACTTTGAAAGCAGTATTTAAAACGAAAACAGAACATTATTACTCAATGTTTTCTGTTCACAATCTTATGTCACTATTCATGCCCCAGAGGGGAAGTTCAAAAGGGTAACTGGGAAAAAGCTACCAGTGGCTCATTTTCATTCCAAATCTTTGGAGAAAGGTTGTCGATCACCTTTCATTTCTCAGTGACACTAACTGAACTGGCGGACACAGCACACAGATCAGAAGCACAACTCGGCACCTTCCCGCGTTTATCTTTACCAAAGCGCTACACTGAAAGTATACATTTACATCACCAATCTCCCTCATGTGTGACTTATAACTACCTCTGTACCTTATCATTTCTTTATTCCTGGGTAATTAACACAGTCTCCATTTTTTCACTAGGCCCTCTGATCAGTTTTTGACTGGAACTACATTTTCTGAATTATCAAGAATTAATTCCAGTCAAGATCAGAACTCCTGGTGACACTAAATAACTTACCAGAACCTTCAAATGCCGTATGTTCATCAAGCCAGCTCTTTCAATAAGCACAAGGTACTTCCTACTCTCTCACCATCTCCGTTCTAGGTATAGGAATCTACTCTATGCAAGGTAACTTTTGTTCAATAAAGATTAAGTCCTGGGCACCTAAAGGAGAAGGTGCGCCAGACATGCACATTGGACATGTGTGGCTTTCTGTGGCTGGGTTCTTCTGGCCTAAGTGGTGTTCACTCCTGACTGCTCCGACAGCAAGGAGCACCAGACAGTAAAAAAACTGAGCTCTTGCTCTTGAGCCTCACTCAGCCTTCTGCTCTGACACTAGCTGTTCCTGAAAAACAAAAAGAAATCACAAACTTTGCTCACAAAACACCTCAAAATCTGACTCATGTTTAAAACTACACTGTTTTCTAACATACCAGGTCATCCTTCCAATATTTCTTCCAATGTGTGACCAAGTGCATCTTCAACACTATTTCAGACATTTACGCTGGGACCCTTTGGCCTTCACCTTCCCAGTACTAGTGCCGAAAAGATAAAACATCTAGAAACAACCTAAAGTGATCTGTTGCCTCCACGTACTATTAAACGTAGGAACAAAGTTTTTAATTGAATGAGAGGGAGAGAGAAAAGAATTAAAACTTTGAACATTAATTTGACAGTCAAAACGCCAATAAAAAAAGAGTAGAAAAGCAGGGTAAGAGATTATGAATTTGATATTAAGTGACAGTATTTAATAAATATTGTAAGATAATAACACAATGGTTCAGGTGAAAATAAGTTACAAGGCCAGAAGGGCACTATCAGAAATAAAATTTTAAAACTAAATGTCTGAAATTGGCCATTGGTGATGGTTTTTTTAATCAACTAAGATGCAAAATGTACAAAATATGTAATAAAGAATGATAAATATGTATTAACAATCTTTTTTTAACAGAAAAAAAATTACGGAAACCTTCAAATACAAAATAGTGCAAACTGGACCGCGAGATGTCTACATCTTTCTGCTAAAACCACCTAGCATCATTGGTTAAGGAACTTTAATAGCAACTTAATTCCTCTGAAAAAACAAAAGAAATTTCATTACAGGGTGTTGAAGGAGGGACTCCTGGGAAATCGGTGAAAACCAGGACACTGCAAGAAAGGCCCTGGAAGGGACCTCTGGGCATGGGTCCCCCGAGATTTAGCAAATACCAAATATAGGCAAGGATCTAGGGTGAGAAGAAAAAGGAAAATGTACTGTCTTAACATCCTGGGTGCCAAAGGACTAGGATTTAGCTACCGTATCCTGACCTCCAGGTCTCTCACGGGAGAATGACACACTTTTCCCTCTCGAATCACTTCTCCTTCCATCACCTGCCGCTCCACACAACACACACCCTTCTTAGCACATTATTCAGTGAGACTCCTGAAGGTACAACTTCTGAGTTACAAGATTAGGATCCAAGAAATACACACGACATTTCAAAGACACTTCGGCCCTGAGTTCACACAGGCTTCCGGAACTTGGGAGCCAACCCCAGCCCTGCGGGAGACAACCCCTATCTCCTTCAAAGCAAATGCCTTTAAGAGGCGGGGACAGCCCACAGAAGGGGCAGGGAGGTCCCAGACTTGGGGACTAAGGTTACGACAGAAACCACCAGCTTGCCTGAAAACCTTTCAGATTTTTTTCAGAGCGGGGGTGGGGGTGAAGGGGTGGTGGTGAGGTGGACGGGTAGTGGAGGGGCTGCAAAATGGGGAGATTCTCATGCTGGAGCTTCAGGAAGTGGAATCAGCAGTTGCTGCTGGGGTGGTCGGATCGAGGTTAAGAAGCCCAAGCGCTTGAGGTTCCAGGCGAGGCCTGCGGCGTCTCTATCTCACCCATAGCACCCACCAAAGCCCCTGTGGCCCGAGTGTGCGCACGCGCGTGCACATACCTAACCCCCAGGTCAACCATTCCCCCCACCTTCAACCTAACCCTCGAGGAGGGTTCCCATCTCTTCGCGACCACCCCCCGGCCTTGATCATTCCCTCCTCCCCCGGTGTCCCGGGCCCCACCCTCGCCTTACACTGAATGGGCGGGTAGCAACTGGGGTCCTCGCCGCCGGGCTGGCAGCGGCTGGAGAAGGCGCTGCGCGGGGTCACATAGTTGCTGGGGAAGATGCCCACCCGCTGGTTCAGCTGCCCGGTCCACCAGCCTTCGTCGCCGGACACCTGCGAGTCCTTGGACAGCACCTCCACCACGTCGCCTAACCGCAGGGTCAGTTCGTCCTCGCCCGTCGCCTCGTACTCGAACACGGCGGTCCAGTAGGGCAGCGGCGCGTCGGAGCCCAGCTCCCGGGGGGCCGCCGCCGCTTCCTCCTCTTCTTCCTCCTCCTCCTCGGCCCCAGCCCCGGCCCCAGCTCCAACCTCCCCCAGAGTGGCGGCAGCAGCAGCGCTCGCCAGGCAGCCGAGAAGTGCTCTGGAGGGCTCCATGGAGCGGCCGATCCATAGGATGCGGGGCTGCCGCCGCCCGCAGGAGCCGCCGCCGCCTATTGTTCATGCGGCTCTGCAGAGCTGGGGGGACCCCCTCCCCCGACGGCGGCCGCAGGTAGGGCCCGGGATGGCTGGGCGGAGAGAGCGGACTGCCTGGGGCAAGCGCTGCAAGTGCAATGAGCGCGCGTGCTCACCGCAGCATCAGGGCGCTGCGGGTCGGAGGCCCCGCCTGCGCGCTCACCCCCTGGGGGCCACCTGCCCACCTCCGCGTAGGCTACCTGCTCTCGCAGCCAGTGCCCGCTGCCGCCCGCCAGCGGCCGCTCCCCTCTCCGCGCCGCGCCCCGCCCCCAAAGCCGGCCACCCGCCCAGGACCACCTGACGCGAGCCTGGCTCCGCCTCAGCCCTGCGGAACCCAAGGGCGGGGCTTCCCAGCACCCAGACCCGCCCCTGCTCCAACCCGCCTTCCCATTGGCCACCGTCCACCAGTTTGCAGGTTTCCCCCCCTCTCCCCCGCCGTGGTTGGAGCACGCACGGTAGCCTCCCGCCCCGCCCCTCTCCACCCCCAGTGCCTACGTCGACTGCCCCTTCATTCCCGCCCTCTTCTGCGGACTCCCTCATTCTCAAATCCCAGGTCACGCAGTTCTCTCTCCCATTGGCCAGCCGCAGCTCCAACCATTGGCCCGAGGTACCTGTCCATTTCCTGGGAGAGTTCAGCACCTCCCGGCTGGAGGAGGCTGCAGCCTCATTGGGTGCATGAGGATGGGTGGATCCTAAAAGGTAAAGCCAAGACTTCATTCATTCCAAAAAGGCTGAAGGATCCTCTTCCCTTTGTTTGCGGTGGACCCATAAGGGCTGTTAGGCGGCATCGATGTTTTTCATCCTACAGTGAGGTTTTGACGTGAGCAAAAGAGAAGGGAGCTGAGCTGCACCCCCTGGGAGAGCTTGCTCTCCATCTCCCTCTTACTGTTGGATTCTTCCCTCTTGGATCTGTCTTTGCCCTAGTCCAGCCAGGTGGATCGGCTTCAGCCCCCACCCGACTGAGTTACACCCCTCCACCCCATTTCCACAACCTTTCATTTCCTAGTTTAAGGCCCATTGGAATGTTCTTTAGAAACTCTTAAAACTACAGTTCTTGCCTTTATGAAGAGGGCACACAGCCCTCCCTTTCCTGGATGCCTGTAAGAAGAGATTCCAATACAGTGGTTTTTAGAATTCAGAAAGACGAGACACGACCTTCCGGGGACTTCAAACTGAGGTCGGAAAAGCTGTGGCAAAATCAGCTTGGTCTCTTTGAAGAGACAACTATTTTACAATCATGGGTTTCTTTCACCTGGGTGAAGGCACCTCAGGTCATGGTGACCTATATAGAAATCAGGTTAAGAACCAAAGTAGACAAAAAAGAAGGAGGAGAAGAACCAAAGTAGAACATACATACAAGACAATGCCGCAGTTCATGACCAAGGCCTGACCATTATCTCCATCCTTTTGTTATCCTGTTTCTCACACAGTGAGAATGAGATAGGTGGTCCCTACTATTTCTTCTGTGCTCTAGTCCTATCATAGCAATGAAGATTTCCGATGAGAAGGTTTTTCTGGAGTTTCAAAACAACTCAATGCCGCAATACCTAGCCCAATCTCTACCAAACTGCCTTACCCTTTCCCCTTTAGTGGTAAGAATAGATACAATTTATTTAGTAAGATTTAGTGCTTCACTGAGTATTTTTTAAATTTTATCAATAGATTGGGTTAATTCTTAAACTGTGGAGACAGTGGGGTGATTTGAAAAGACAGCAGGGCTGGCATCTTTGGCTCCTCTGCCAGCAGCTGCATGATCTGGGGGGAATACTAACATTACTGTGCAGTGTGCTCATCCACAAAGTGAGTGGGTAGACTGGAAGGCCTCCTATGTCCTTGTAGGTCTGACGTTCTGCAGTTCACACACAAGTATGGCCACACTGTATACCCACACATTTGAGGTCCTGAAGAGGAGAGATCTGAGTGCTGTTCTGAAAAGTGTCCAGAGTAGGTATTGAGAAAGGACTTCGGAGTAGGTGCCCTAGAACAGTGTGTAGATTCTTCTTGCTCATAGGTTCTGTGAACTGGGGAAGATATGGATGAGTCTTTGAGTCAATTCTCTAGGTTTTGTTTAAGGCAAACTCTTCCACCCCCAAGCAGAACGGAACAGGATAATGGAAATAGAGGTTATTTTGTGTTTTTAAAAAGACCATAAGGACCAAGTATTTCTTGATAAAAATTTATTTTGGAGGTAAAAGGAATTTTACAAAATGGTGTAGACATGCACAGAAACAGAAACACCACTAGAAAGAAAAATTTTCAGTGGTAGATCTCTTTCAAGTAGTAGGATTAAGAGTAATTGGGCAATTTTTATTGTCATTTTGTATGTGTTACTGTATAATTTTGTGGCTCTTCATTTCTCCCTCACCCAAAGGAGAATGGAAGGAATTTCTTGATCCCTCTTGGTAGGGAAAGTCTAAAGTCCCTTTATAATTTAAATCTTTAATACCATAGCATGTGTTTAGGCTCTCATGAGGAGTCATTCATCAAACATTTCAAGAAATCTTTCAGTAAATATTTGTATAATGGATAAGTGATAGGAATTCAAATGAGGGAAGATTCTTCAGGCTATGTTTGTCTAGCAGGGTTTCATGGAAGAGGCAGAACCAAAACCGACCCTAGAGAGGTGTGGGATGGAGCCAGGAAAGGAGGGAGGGTGTGGGTACAGCCAGAGGTGAGAAAGCCCATCTGGATGGAATAAAAAGATGAAAAGGATCTCTGAAAACGTAGGTTAAAACCAGATTGCAGAGGGCCTTGTAATCACTTGATTTGCACTAATAATTATTTACTGTATTTTGCTATATGTAATGCACATTATTCTGCCCAAATTTTTGAAGGAAAAATAGGAATGTGCACTATACATAAGTCGTACCTGAAATACCTTGCATCTGTTCTTCTGTTTTGTGAATATTTGTTACATAAAATTTCTTGTACCATAATATGTTCAAAAATAAATGTTGAAATGCCTTTATAATACAAAAAAAAACAAGTCTCTAACTATAAATAAATAAATAATTGAATTGAAAAATTAAAACGAAAGATTCATTTTTCCTGAAAGTTTGGGCCAAAAATGTGGTGTGCATGATACATGGTAAAATATGGGTAACTAGTTGTTTGTAATGATTTAAGGTCCAGTTTGTTTACCAGAAGGGCAGGGGTCCATCTGCCTGGCTCTCTATAGCTCTCCCAGTACCTAGAGAGTGCCTAGCATGTAAGTGACTCTCAGTGTGTGTTTGTGAATGAATGGCTTGCTTGAGTGCCCAGTTAAGAAGCCTGGGTTTTGTTTGATAAAGGTTATGACCGAAAGCTTTTAGGCAGGGCTGTGGGGCGATCAGATGTTACTGTCACTGTGCCTAGAATAGATGAGACATGCATAAGGAGGTACTTAAGTTGGGCACTGAAGGATGTATACAACTTGATTAGTGAAGAACAGAAAGTGTGAAGCTGAAAATTAATGGAACATATAGCCATAATAGAAATACCAGCCTGAGAAGAGAGAGGGCAGAAACGGAGTGATGGGAAATAAAACTGACTAAATGAAAGAAAAGCAGATTGCAAAGACTTTGAAAACCAGGTGGAATTACCAAGATTTTACCACAATTAAGTTCTTCAGCAGGGCCCTAACCGGCGTGGCTCAGTGAGTTGGGCATCCTCCTGCAAAGTGAGAAGTAACTGGTTTGATTATTGGCCAGGGTGAGTGCCTGGGTTGCTTGCCAGGCCCCCAGTTGGGGGCATGCAAGAGGCAACTGATCAGTGTTTCTCTCCCTCTCTCTCTCCCTCCCTTCCCCTCTCTCTGAAAATAAGTAAATAATTTAAAAAATAAAATAAAAAGCAAACAAAAAGTTATTGAGCAGGGGTTGACAAATGTCACCCCCCAAGAAGGACCATTTTCTCTACCTCATTCAAAAGCATAGCATAAGGCATATTATAGCACTTACCCATTCAACAAATATTTACCGAATGACTTTCTGAAATGTTTGATGAGTGACTGTGCCTGACATCCTAAATACATGCTATAGTATTAAAGATTTAAATTATATAAGAGTTAGATTTTTTCCTTCTGAGAGGGATCAAGAATTTTATGTAGTAGTAAGACCACTAGACTACATCAGAAGATCATGATTTATTGTAGTTCTTTGCATTAAAAACCATGTGACTTTGGGCAAGGTGTCTGTTTGAACCTCAGTTTCTTCACTTTTTAATAGGTATGAAGTAGAAACTGCTTCTTCTAGAGGTTTATAGGATTAAATGAAATAAAAGCTCTTAGCATGCTGCTTAGGATTTACTAACAACTCAACATCTTTATTTCTTTCCTCTGCCCATCACTTTTAGAAACATCTTTAATTGCACCCTAGAAAACTGCAAAAGCTTCTTGACTAGAAATTGAACTAGGGGTCTTCTGGAATATAAATAGTTCAGTCCCTCCCTATCATTCCTACTCCCTAGATGGATTCTTGGTTAGGTATGTGCAGACAGAAGTGACCACATACTTTAGAACTAATGTAGCTGTGGCCTCACTCACCTAACACTAGCATAAACTTGTCTTATGCTTCAGCTCTTCAAAGCTTGGTCTTTTAACCACGTTGGTGACAAAGAGTTAGCTGAAACTTTAGCTCACTGTTTTGCTTTTGAGATTTATGCCTTCTATTTGA
Source organism: Macrotus californicus (assembly GCA_007922815.1). NCBI lineage: Eukaryota > Metazoa > Chordata > Mammalia > Chiroptera > Phyllostomidae > Macrotus > Macrotus californicus. Next base: position 98,316 of record VMDR010002184.1, read on the forward strand.
AAAAAAAAATCAATTTAAAGATTTTTATCAGTTTTTATTTAAACAAACCAGCACTATCTGATGCACGCAAAAGTCACAGCTGAAAGTATTTCACCAGAGCCGAAGCTGTTGAGTTAAGGACTTGGTGGAGCAATGTCCTTAGAGACGATGATAGACAACTACGCCACCCTGTGGTACTGATGAGGTATGGCGGCCAGT
>VMDR010002185.1:0-98492 GCA_007922815.1 Macrotus californicus
CTACTCCATTTAGCCTTCATATTTTTATTGTGTGTGTGTATGAGAGTGTGTGTTTTTCTGAGGCAAAACTATTTACAGAAAAATACCCACCAGGATTCAAGTGAGTTAACAAAAAAAAAACAAAACAAAACAAAACAAAAAAGCAGATAAGCAGACAGACACAGAATAAAAATAGATACATAGAAAAATACACTATTTCACACTACAGGCAATTATAGTAGTTAAAATCTCACAAGACAAAGGAAGGCCCAGGCTCATCATAAAGGCCTTTCTCTCTTCTAACATATTTTTGGATGCATTTGCTGCATCACTGCGCCAGTGAGGCTGGGAAGTAACCTCTGTACCAGCCCCCAGGCGCCCCATCATCAAATGCTAAATGGAGCAGGTCAGAGTAAATGTGTCCCTGAGTTCCCATCCTGAAATCTCCCAGATTTTACTTAGGATAAGACTAAATTTCCAAATACTCTAGTCTCCAGGGGAAGACACAGTGTGATAACAGAGGAAAGAGTATGGACTCTGGAACCAAAAAGAACACACTTCAAATCGAAGCTCTATCATTTTTCAGGTGTGTAGCTTTGGGCACATCACTCTAACTTTCTGATCCTTATTTTCTCTCCTGTATAATATGAAGAATGATACAGAATCCAAAGGTTGTTGGAAATTCTAAAGTGATTCATATAAAACATACCAGATACAAATGAGATGCCATATTTTCTCCGAATGAGAAAAATAAGATTAACACACAGTGTTGACAAAGCTATGGGGAAACAGATATTTGGGGGGGGTTCTTGGCTTTCTGTGTGCAATGGGGATAATAATAGCACCTCTCTTGTGCTTAATGAGTTAGTGTAAGCAAATGGCTTGAGCCAGTGCTAAGCACATAGTAAGAGCTTTGTAAGTGTTGGCCATTACGGTTATTTTTGTTACTTGTGGGAGCATGATTCAGTGCAACTTTTCTGGAGGGCAGGCTGGCTGTATGTTCCAGAGCCTTGAAGACATGTATAAACTTTGACCCCATGACTTTTCTGGTGGAAATTCAATGATTCGTGAATAATGTAAGATGTGGGCAAAGATTTGGAAGCAAGATATTCCCTGAAGTGCTATTAGAATAGTGAAAAATTAGAAATGTTGAACATTAACTGACTGGTTGAAGAAATGGCATTTCTCTACAAGATGAAATAATATGCAGTAACTGAAAGTCATCTTGGGAACATACATATTTTTTTGTAATGGAAATATAATCACAACATCCTGTTGAATAAATAAAAAGCATATCACCAAATAGTATGTTTAATATGATCCTGTTTTGAAAAAAAAGTGTGCATTTCCATATATATGTGTGTATGAAAAGTCTGGAAATGTATCCAACGAAATCTTAACAAAGGTTCTCTCTTAAGTGGTGGAATTAGTACTTATTTTAAAAATCTGACTTTTTGCTTATTTATATTGATTTGTAAAAAATCATACTGACTGATACTAATTATCTAAAATACTAATAAATGTTAAAATAAGGAAAAACATAAAGTGCTTTGTCTTTCATATTTGAAGTCAGCGAGCTTACTAGGGCATGGGCCACTGTTCATTTTCACAGCCTGCCGCGAGCCCACTCGGCCCCCTTCCTTTTCATGCCCATCAGCAAGCCTGGCCGGTCTCACTTCCCAGACATCTTTCGCTTTGGCCATTCCTCTCTCGCCCACCACCAGACCCAGGTCACAGCCATGGTTTCCAGCGCGGACTAATGCAGTAGCCTCAGTGCCTGCTCATCCACTTCCTTTGGCCTCTGCTCTGCTAGTTACATCAGAGTGTCAAGGGATTAAGAGAAAATCTGCCAAATTTGATTAGGACTATCTGATACTTAAAACACATCCCAGGCTCCCCATTGTCTTTCGGATAAAGACTAAAACCTTTGCCAGGGCCTCTGTCTACCTGTCTGATCTCTCACCACAGCCCGCCTTGGTCCCCACTACCTCGGCCATTATCCAGTCCCTCGAATGCATCACGTTCCCACCCCAAGTTTTTGCATGTTATTCCATCTGCCTGGAAAGCTCAACTCCCTCTCCTTCAGGCCTCAGCATGGAAGTCTGTTCTCAAAAGCTTCCCTGAATTTCCAGTAGAGACCTGGTTCCCAAGCCACAAGCCCTCTTAGCTTCCTGGACTTTCCCATATGGGGCACTTCTGCAGTTTGTCATTGTGTATATGAACACATACACAAAATAGTCAGCTCCAGGACAGCAGGCACAGCGACATCGTTTTCTGTCATCTTTTTATCCTGAGTGCTTCTTGCTATTTGGCCATAAGCACTTTTGCTGCACAACTAATTGGCCAGAAGGCAATTTTGTCATAAAAGATGAGATAACAAAAAAATAAAAGAGGAACATTAAAAAGGACATAATGAAACAGAAACTACTAATGACAAAATTTTCTAAAAAGCTATTGCAAAAAATCTTTAAAGTCTTTGTGCATAGCATTAGACATTTTTTTTGACTTGTTGATTCATGTCATTGTTTGGCAATGCACTTCTCTTTTTCTACAATTTCTTCCTTCCTAAGAGAGGTGCCTGTTTCCAACTGAAGAATCAATAATTAACGCTCTCACAGACTGTTGCGGATTCGCAGTCTCCTCTGTTATATTTTCCATAGCTTGGTAAACTTTTGGTTTTAATGGGTGGGAGAGGATAATACTCTCATCAAAGCGTCTGCAAACGACGCTATCATTGTCAAGCCTAGCACACAATCTGTATTTACACATAGGTCTGCAATCTGGTTTTCCATTTAGGTGTTATCGTGCACTATTTTAAGACCGCCAAGCCTACTGTGAGGCTCAGATTGATAAAATATAACAGAGAAATGATACCAAACTGACAACTGGCTTAAATACATTAAATCTGCCAAATGTAAACCAAACTGTCAAGTGGTTATTTTATCTTTCACAGTGAATCATCTTCGGGCAATTAATTGTGCCGTGGAAATGTTTGCAGTGAAAACGTTTGTGGCCAAGTTCATAGAAAAGATGCTTACGATGAAGACGGCAGACATGATCCTGAGCATTAAGTGTGATGCCTGATGTACAGTAAGAATTCAGTACTTAATGTATTTTTATTGTGTTAAAATGTACGTAATTTTACCATTTTAAGTTTACAGTTCTGTGGTATTAAGTTCACTCACATGGTTCTGCAACCCTCTCCACCATCCATCCTCAGAACTTTTTTTGAAAGATATATTTATTTATTTTTTAGAGAGAGGAGAAAGGAGGGAGAAAGAGAGGGAGAGAAACATTAATGTGTGGTTGCCTCTCACATGCCCCCAACTGGAAACCAGGCCCGCAACCCAGTCATGTGACTCCCCTGACTGGGAATCGAACCAGCGACCCTTTGGTTTGCAGGCCAGTGCTCAATCCACTGAGCCACACCAGCCAGGGCCATCTCCGGAACTTTTTCATCTCTCCAAATCACCAGTCTACCATTAAACACTAACTCCTCATTCCCCCCTTGTGCCAGCCCCTGGCAACCATATTCTACTTTCTATCCCTATGAGATTGTCAGTGCTTATTTTAAATGAATAATCTGAATGAATGAATCTGTCAGCAGGATCCTGAGTCCAAGTCTTCCCCCAAACCCCGCCCCCAACCCCACTGACTTTTTACTTATTTTTGCATCTGTTTCCCTCTCTAGCCTTCCTTTTCTTGGCTAGGAAAACTGGATTTGATAAATGCTCATGTCCTTATTTGCTCTCAACACTTCTTTAAATCCTTTTTAAGTTTTATAACAAGATGACAGCTATAAAAGACAGCTTCTTAGTAGCTCTCTACACACATGTTATAAACACACAGCACTGGAAGATGTGACTGAAGTCCTGGTCTAAAAATAGGGAGATGAACTAGTCAACTAACTGAGAGCATCCTAGACCAATGATTTCAGCTTAAATTTGTCTAATAGGCAAAGTGGAGCCCAGTGTGCTTAATGAATTAGCAATCACCAAAGTGACAACGAAGCACATGTCAGCTCGGGAGATGTGAAAACCACCTTAAACAGAAAACGTGCCTCCGTGTGAAACACTAGTTCCCTATCATTGGAGTTCAATCAGAACTCCACGTCCTGTGACCAAGGGTGTGGCTACAGCACAACCACAGCTGGTGGTGGGTTGGGCTGGCTGTCTGCTCTCATTCAATTCACATTCATCCCCCAAAGCCCTTCGGTACTAGGGTCCACAGGCCCTGGAAACACTGAGATGGGTAACATGCAGTCAGGGCTCTCAAAAGTCCAAAACGCCACAGTGAGCGCGCATGTGTGTAAGGCAGAGGGCTCCTTTTCTGTTAAATACCCAGAGTAGTTTGTATTCCGTGCTGTTCTGTCACCATTTCCAAAAGGCATGGAGTGCGATGGAAGGATGTGAATCTTAGCTTTGAGGTCATGGGCAAGTCACCTTATCTCACTGAGCCTCAGTGTTTTCATCTGTAAAGTAGGAACCACCCCTCCCTTATGGGGAGGTGAGGAAGGTTACCTGAAGTGCCTAGCAGGGTGACTGGTACATGGTAGGCTCTTAATGCCCTGGATCTTATCCCAGGCGACTGAGATTAAGATTGTCATTCTAATGGCTATGTTACTCAGTGTTCAGTCACCAAGCGTGGTTCCCTCAGGTGAGGCCTTCCTAGAGCTGGCAGGGTAGGATGGGATACTGGTTTTGGAGTAGTCACAGGGCGGTGAGAAAGAGTCTACTGGGAGATCAAGTCACCAGGAAAGAGAAGAGCTGAGAGGCAGTGAGAGTTTCAAAGTTTATAGTAAGAACCTGGATCCCCAATCCCAGGAAATTTAACCCTGTAGTTTCCAGTTATATAAATCAGTGAATTCCTTTTGTTGCTTAAGACTGTTTGAGGTGAGTTTTATATCGCTTGTAACAACACAGGAATCATCATTATCCCCGTCGTGGACAGCAGGAAACAGACTGAGAAAGAAGTGGCTTGCCCGAGGACTGTCAGGCTGACACGGGCTTTTAGAAAGTCTCATTGACACTCAAGTCTACGCCTGGCTTATTGTTAGTTGTAATCAATGTTGAAATTGAAATTTTGAATCTGCTTTGGGTATATATTGGCATAAAATAAATACAGAGTTATTAGAAAGCAAGATTTGTCAGTGAAAGCAAAATGAGATACAAATATAAACTTAAGAAGTAACCCAATAACTTTAAATTTTAATTGGAAATACCAATATGCACTCATGACTTAAAAACTATATTCCTGGCAATGTTCACAGAAAGGGCCTAGAAGCAATGGAACCCCAGTAGCAATGAGCACACCTAATGTAGCTATTTATTATCTAGCTATCGAGAGATCTCTTAACTTACACAGAGAGTCAGAGAAAGCAAATATGGCAAAAGGCAAAATTTTCTATTTATTTAAACATTTTCATAAAAACATGTTGGAGAAAAAAATGAACTCCTAGCATGCGCCCCTCTCTACCTCCCAACTCCCTCTTCCTCTCTCTGAGAACAGGAGAACCCAAGGCCCTGATCCTTCAGTGACTTAACTGAAAGCAGGCTGCAGACAGAAGGATGTTATCAAGTCCACCTCAGGCAACCACTGGTCCAGAACACAGAGGGTTGTTAGGGCTTAGAGGCTTTCCAAGTCAGAGCTGTCAGTTTCCTTTGTCCCTGCATCCCCATGGCATAAATAAACATCAGTCACTTTTCTGTTTTCTACAACCATTATTTTTAAAAGTTGAGGTTGAAAAAATAGGAGAAAAATTTACACTTCTGAAAGTCTAGGGAAAAATACCCCTAACCTTGGAAGATTCTACAAATATGCAAAAGGACTCAGATTTTATATTCATTATATTAGAAAAGGGGTACTGCCCTGGACGGTGTGGTTCAGTTGGTTGGACCGTCATCCCATAGACTGAAAGGTCACGGGTTCAATTCCTAGTTGGGGAACATACCAGGTTGCGGGTTTGACCCTTGGTCCAGGCATGTAGGAGGAAGCAACCGATTGCTGTTTTTCTCTCACATTTATGTATTTCTCTCCCACTCTCTCTCACCCTTCCTCTCTCTCTAAAAGCAATGAAAAAAAAATGTCCTCAATGAGGATAAAAAAATGGGTATTACTCAGAGAGTGCCGAGCATATGCTAGGCACTGTGCCAAGTACACGACATTCGGAATCTTCCTGTATTTCACTCCTCCCACAACTGTACGTATTATTTCCCAGACTCGGACTGCTGCGGTAACTGAGATTCAGGGAAGGTGAGCAGTCCATGCAGGTCACATTGCTGATGAGGTGGACTGGTGCCCGCTGTGGCTCCAGACCCCAGGTGGCCTCTGTGCACTTGAGTACAATTTTGAATGTACTTTAACTGCCTATATTTTAATTCTCCTGAAATTCTTATTTTTTTCCCATTACTTTCTGCATGAAGAGTCCTAATAACCATTGTAGGTGTTTAGTAATGTAACCAATGATTTTAACATTTTAGCTTATGGTGTAAAATTACTATACAAGTAGGTAAATGAGTGTGAATGAATGGAAAGGAAACAGCATGTGTTGCCACCAGTCACTGCAGAAGTGAGCTTATTATATGTAAAGGAAAATTACTTTCTGTACCATAATCAGTCTAAAATTAACCTCTGCCTTGGTCACAATGAAGTCCTGCATGCCAGACAGAAACTTAGAAGAAAATGAATGGACTAAAATGAAGCCAATAGAAAGAGTGCTGGATTCGGGGTGAGAGGGCTGGGATTCCAGGTCAAGCTGTCTTCATTCATAAACTGAGGTGGGTAGCCAGTGACGGTAAACATGGCTTCTGAGATCTATTTTACTGAAACACTTGGGTGCTAAGCACACACATGACTTTGGACAGACACAGGTCAGCCTCTGAAATCCAGATCTATTATGTACAACTTGTGCCACCTTTGACAAATCACCCTGCTTCTCTGAATCTTGGTGTCCCCATGTATAACTCCATTTAGTGAGAACTAAATAAGGCTGTTAAAATTCCTAGCATCCTGCCTGGTCCCTAGTGATGCTGAATACATGGTGGTTCCTCTCCAGCCCGAAGATTCTGTTACCTAAATCGTCAGTCATTGGTCCGTGTTGAGTTGTGTCCTCCCCAAATCCACATGTTGAAGTCCTTCACCTCAGGACTTCACAATGTGACCTTATCTGCAAATAGTGTCCTTACAGATGTCATTAGTTAAAATTAGGTCCTACTAGAATAGGGTGTGCCTCCAATACAGTATGAATGGGATCTTCATAAAAAGAGGACATTTGGACACAGCCGCATGCACAAAGGAGAACTGTAAATTTGAAGGCAGAAATTGGGTGATGTGTCTAAAAGTCAAGGAACACCGAAGACGGCCAGCAAAACACCAGAAACTAGGAGAGAGACATAGAACAGATCCTCTCGCACGTCCTCAGAAGGAATCAATGTGGCCAAACCTTGATCTCAGACTCCTCGCTTCTTAAAACCACGAGATAACACATTCCCGTTGTCTATGCCACTTGGCTGTGATCACTGACTAAGGCGGACCTAGTTAGGGAATGCAGTCATCTCCTTCGTCTTCTCTCTGGATACCTTTGTTCGAGGAGTTTGCCAAGAGAATACAGTGGTGAAACACCATCATCTTAGGTGTCTTGTTCCACCTCTGCTCCCTCAGCGAGCCTTTATTTTCCCATCTTTAAAATGAGGGGGCAGGACGGGCCCCTGCCAGCTTGGCTCAGCTTTTCCACGCAGGACAGCAAACCCTTTAGTCTTCCTACTACCGTCAGGCCTTGCTACTTAAATCAGAAGCTGAGTGTAGTGTAGCGCTGTGCAATTTATGGCTGCATCTATCCAATTATTTCCCATTTAGTGCTGTGTAGCATTTCCCCAAATACACGGCCAAACCACCGACGTGGTAGGCTGAGTTCTCTGAGTACTGGGATCAATTGCTTTTCTTACACTAATTGGCTCCATGATTTGTTGGCTTGTTGCCTTGGAAAATGAACTGTCAGTAAAAGAAATTAGCACCAAACTGCCCCCTTCGTTGAAAAGGCACCAAACACTATCTCCTTCAACTCACCTCAGGGTCTCAGAGGGCAAAATTGGCATGAACTAATATATTCCAACCCTCTGCTCTATCTTCTTCTTGTTAGAGATGAGAAAACTGAGGCTCAGAGGGGTTACGCAACTAGCCTGATCAATGTTTAATCAATGGGTGGGCTCAGAGCTGGGGCGACAGTCAGTGTGACGGCACACTTCAGGCCCATTTTCCTGCATCGGGTTGTCTCCTTCCGGGCAGCGATGGGCAGGTTCTGCCCAGCTCTCTGTCCACTTATCTGTGCTCCCCTCCTTCCTGGAATATATGTCCATCTCCGTGGCAGACTCAGACAGCAGCACCCGAGGCAGCTTACCCAGGGCACACGTAAGGAGGTCTGGCTTACTTGCTCAGTGCATCCTATATGAGGTACCACTACCTGCTGGCCTGGCTCTGTCATGCCCCCCGACTCAATTCTAGCAATGGGGCTCGTTTGTGTCAGGCACGGTGCTGGGTGCTAGTGATACAACACTAGAGCTTCTGAGATCTTTACCTTGAAGGAACTCCTATTCTCTCTGGTGACAAGAGGTCAGGTGCCTTTGCTTAACATTTTCCAAGAAACCCATTCCCTTTCTTCCTCACATGTACCACAGTCTGTGATTGTCCCTTCACTGGCATGATCCACCTGGTTGATATCTGTCGCCTCCATTTGTCTGCGAAGACTAGGAAAGCTGTCCCGTGTCAGTTCCTGGCTCACCAGTGCATCCCCAGCACCAGCACGGTGTCTGACACTAGTGGGGACTCAGGAATGATTTGTGGAATGAAGAGGGGAATATTGTGATGGTGCCACAATAAGGTAAGAACAGGGTAGGCCTGGATGGACTTGACTCATAGGAGCCGACTAGGTAAAAAATGAGCCACTGGGTTGGGGGGGAGGGGTCGAAGGAATCAAGATGCTCCATCTACAGGGATAACAAAGCCACGGTAAGTTATAAAATAGCACTTTACATTCTGGGAACTGCAATCAGTTTGGGATTACTAGACCATAACATGCTAGGCAGAAAGTGGCAGTGAGAGAAGGTAGGCAGGGGCGAGGGAATACAGGATTTTGAAGGCTTAGTTAGAAAATTGAGGTGGTGGGGAAATTGTCTAGCTCCTTTGTACTCGACTCTGCTATTAATCTTAACTGCAGTGAGTCCTTTCAACAGGCTGCAAAGGGAGTCGTCTTCAGCTGGAGAAGTTGAGCCCCTCCTCCTGCCTGGATGTATAGGGATGGGGACCACTAACATGGCATGCCAAGGAGATGTGCTGCAGAAGCGTCAGTGTGCGCAGCTCACAGGTGACAGCTGGTTACAAGTGAACCTGACTGTTCTGCTAGTGATGTGGGCCTGAGGGCTCTGGCCAGACTGCAGCTGGACTCGGGCAACCACCCTCTGCTCTGGGCAGACCCTCTAGTCTGGGGACAGTCTGGCAAGTTTGTGAGCCAAAGATGAACCCACTCTCCCTTCTCCCACTCCTGCTTCCTAGCCTACAATCCATGGCCCCCAAAAAGCTCATTAAATCTCCCTGGAAACAGAGGACAGGGTTCCTTCTTATGAAAAAACTTGAATGGCGGTGCTGATAGTGGCAGTGGTGATGGTGGTGTGCCTCTGCTGAACTGGCTGTGCTGGAAGTTTCTGAAGACACCTGGGCGTGTCTCCTATATCACAGCATAGGGCTTTATGTCACTTTATGGTGACATCTATGAGTAAGCATGGTCTAGGTGACAGGGTCAGATGGCCTGGGTCATTCCTTGGCTCTGCAGCTTTCTCCATTGCATGACATTAGGAAAGTCACAGGCCACCATTGGACCTTGGTGTGTTTATTGATGAAATGCTGTCTCAGATGGCCACCATGAGGATTGGACTGTCAGCTGTCTGGTGCTTGGTGGATATATGTGATGGGGGACCTGGGGGGGGGGCCAGAAAGCACTGTGAGCATGTACTTAAACCATTTGGCATCCTGCATCAGTTGTCCTTTCAGAGTGCAGGCACCAAGGGCCCGCAATGGGCTGGATGCTGTGGCAGCAGAGGGCACATGGAACACACACAACCAGAGGCAGCCCCTGCCCTCCTGGAGAACACAGTCTGCAGGATACAGTGGGTGCATGGGCCACTGCAGTAGGATGTGGTGAGCTCTCAGGCAGAAGGAGATGCTGGGCCCGGGCCAAGGGAGCACCTAACAGGGGCAGTTAACCCCGCTAGGGCAGGCTGCCAGGAAGAGGAGGCATTCAGGCTGACTCAGAGAACATTAGGAGTTACAATGCAAGAAGTAGGAGAAGAACATTCCAAGGCAAGGGCAGCAGCATGTTCAAATGCCAGAGCAGACAAGGTGGCTTCTAGGGTCGGGTGTTCAGAGGGTGCGGGTGTGAGGTCATCTGCACGACCTCTATGCATGCACTTTCCAGAGCAACTTCCCAGTGCGATCTAAAGGACAGATAAGCCAGCAGCAACAGGGGGAGGCCTGTCGTGTTGTTTTCAGGACTCTGTTGTGATTTTGGTTCTCAAGACCTCTGACAGGGTTCCCTTTCCCAGCTGGCTTAGCTGCTTCCCTCTCTGTGTTCCCCAAACCTCTGCTGTCCCTGGGCTCAGAACACTTGCTATTCCAATTTGCAATGACCTACTATTATACGCCTATCTCGAACCAGCCTGCGAGTCCATTCATGAATCTGCGCACAAATGTCGGCGTCTCGCCCACTTGGCAAAGCTGGTGTGAGGATCATGAGAGCAGCGATGGAGAGCAGGATGCACCATGGACAAAGGCTCTCCTCCACCAAACTATAGGCAAGCTGCTCTGAGCTCTCTTCTCTACTAGGTCTCAACTTTGGCCCTATAGGGAGACTTAGAGAGAACACCGACAGTTTCTAACAGCTCAAGGCCACATTATTAGGATAATCCTAGCCCCTTAAAGTGCCTGTCTGAGAAAACTCAAGGCTGTCCAGCCAGCACCTGAAGGCAGGGCCCCTGTCTCCTCGTCTCTGTGGCAGGTTGGGTGAGTGCCAGTTAGTAAACCCAGATGAGTTTCATGTGGACTGACCTGACTGGTCCACCTTTTGTGATTTTTCTTCTGGGACAACTCTGCACAGTCTCCCATTAAAATGCCCGTCACTGCTGCACAAATCCAAATGGAGCTCAGCTCTTACCCCCACCCATGGTCAGTAGTTCCTGCATAAAATAGGTGTCCACCACTTTAATGTCTAGCTGTGTGTATCCTTGACAGCATAGTGGTGATACCATCCCTACTACCATGAGGGTAGGCCCTGGGCTAAGGGCATTATATGCACCATCTGTTACTATGACCCTGGAATGGGAGGCAGTCTGGAAGGAGCCCAGGGAGAGTAGGGCACAGTGGTTAAGAGCACAGGCTCTGGGTGCACAGGTCAAAGGCTGGGCTCTACTTACAAGCTGTGACACTGGGCCTTGTCACTTACCCTTTCTGTGTTGTTGCTTTCTCCCTTGTGTAATGGGAATAACTTTCTCCATGTCATAAGAGTTCTCATGAGAATTATATGAATGAACACATGACATGCTTAGGATGGTGCCCAGAACACAGGAAGGGTTTAATAAATGTAATATTGTTATTTCAAAGTCAATGGAAACATATCCTGTGAGGGAACATCTTTTCTGTTTATGCAAAATATAAATCCTCACCTAGCACACACCCTGGTGCACAGTCGATACTTAACAAATACCTGTTGAGGAAATGATTTAATGTTAGAAATGCTTCTCCGTGTTGTATTATTCACTCCTACATGCTTTTCAGTCTTGTCCCAGAACTGTGCTGTGACTGCTGAGTGTCCCTACAGAACCACTGTGGCACCCATGAGTGCACCTACGCATGGTATATAACTGCACATTCTACCATACAAGGCAGATGAGGATGCAAGTGAGTCCTGACACCCAGAGTGAGGCCATGAGCAGATGTGACTGGGAATCCTTAAAGCTCTGGGCTCAACTGAGCAGAAGTGAAACTGGGCTTGATCTGCTTCGTTCCGTTCTTCCTTTGTGTATCAGAATGGAAAGAGGGGACAACGTGATAGGAGTTGTCAAGTTTTGAAATGAATAATAAGATGTCTTTGGAGTGAGGCACATAAAAGAGATGAGCTAAAAATACAGCAGCTCCGAGAGCATCTGGGAGGCAGAAGGATTAGCTGGGCGTCTGGAACTGCAGCAGAACAAAGATCGTGCTGAAGGGAACGTTTCCCACACCAGCTGCAACCACGAGCAGGTGAGCAAGACGAGGACGACACAGGGCTTTCCTCCTGAACACCCTCACCCCACTTCAGGACATGCATTCCAATAAATAGGCACCTAAGACTTTTTCTATCATTTGGCTACAACGGGAAACATCAGGGAACTCAGCCAGTGGGAGGGGGCATTCTGGAGCACCGCCCACATGTATGGTGCTTAGGTTATAGGATTATCACTTCTCATTACAAACCAATGAGGAAGGTTTTATTATAACTTACAGAGAAGAACCCTGAGGTTCAGAGGGGTGAAGTTGTAAGACGAAGTTCAAACAGATAGAAATTGAAAGTCCTAAGTGAAATAAGCCAGGCGGTGAAAGACAAATACCACATAATCTCACCTTCAAGTGGAACCTAATCAACAAAACAAACAAGCAAGCAAAATATCTCTGGTTAGAGACATTGAAATTAAGAACAATCTGACAGTAACCACATGGGAGGTGGGAGGGGATAATGGGGGGAAGGGGGGAAGGGTTTTTAGGAACAACTATAAAGGACACATGGACAAAACCAAGCTGAGGGGTGGTATCAGGGGAGGGAGGTGGGCATGGCTGGGGTAGGGGGGAGTGGTAGGGGGTAAATGCAGACAACTGTACTTGAACAACAATAAAATAATTTAAAAGAAAAGAAAGTGAAAGTCCTGGGATTGGACCCCTACCTGACCTTAACTGTCTACTTCCCAAATCCAAGAACTTGATGATACCCTGCTTCTTACACAATTTCCTTGTGAAGTGTCCTCTGCTTGAAGTATGTCTCCTAAAATACTTATAAACTACATCCATCCATATATCCATCTTCCTCCCCCTGTTTTGATAAAAATTTCCCATTGCTTTTTTTAATTATTGATTTTAGAGAGACAAAGGAAGGGGGAGAGTGGGAGAGGGGTAGGCGGGGGGAAAGAGAGAGAGAAAAAGAGAGAGAGAAGAGAAAAGAGAAACATAAATTTGTTTCCTATTTATTTAGGCACTCATTTGTTGCTTCTTGTATGTGCCCTGAGCAGGGATCAAACCTGCAATCTTGGTGTATCAGGACAGTGCTCTAACCAATCGAACTACCTGGACAGGGTCTCCCATTGCTTTTCTCTCTTCTTTTTCCTTCCTTCCTTCCTTCCTTCCTTCCTTCCTTCCTTCCTTCCTTCCTTCCTTCCTCCCTCCCTCCCTCCCTCCTTCCTTCCTTCCTCCCTCCCTTCCTTCCAAATTCTTTATTTCCCATCAACTTTATTTCCATTTTGTTGAAGAGTTTATGCAATGGAAGAACAGAATAGGATTGCTCTCTGGTTGTTCCTTCCCAAGCAGTGGCCTGAGCAGTGGGGACTGCAGGCCAGTCTTCAGTGCAGCTGAGCGCCCTGGGCTTCAGTAGGGAACTGCTGGACAGGCCCGGAGGGCACTGCACCTTCAGAGCAGCCTGCGACCTCAGGCTGAGCAGCAGTGAATGCGGGAGCTGGAGCAGCCATCCACCCTGAAATGCCTCCTTGGTCACAGCCCTTTCAGTGGTCTATCCCCTCCTTTCAATCTCTTCAGGATCTCTGTAGAAGTAGAGATCAGGCATGACTTCCCACGGGTGTTCAAGGGAGATGGTGCCGCCCATGTGCAGGACTTCCCAGGCCAGTATTCATGACATCAGACCCGCTGAGTGAGCCCCTTTGTTGCTGTAGGGATGGCAATGTCCACACAGCGCAGAGGACAGTCTGTGATACATGGAGAGTGGTAGGCAGGTTAATGTAACACACGTCTGTGGGAGACTGGCTGTCAGCCCTGGGACCAGTAACCCCCAGAAGCTGTGGCTCCCGGGAGGCTGCCTGCATCTGGTTAGTGAAGGTTCCCGAGGGGAAGCGTCAGCACCAGCAGCGGCTGCAGAGGCAGCAGTGAACTCCAGCACAGCTCGCTGGCCGGTATTCCTGGAGGGTATGACACTAACTGCAGCCGGGTTTGCAGGGGTAACAATGGCTCAAGCCACCAGCCGGAAATTCTCCCAGGTCCCCTGCAGAGTCATGCTGTGGACGCCATCACCTTTCCTGCTGTAGATGTGCTGTTGCACCTGGAAGTCAAGGCTGCTGCCTCCTAAGTGGGTCCTGCTGCAGGGAATTTGAGGGCATTCTCCTCCTTCATTTGCGGGATGTCAAGGGCTGCAGGCTTTGTGAAAGTTTTCCTTTAAGTTACTACACAAACCCAGAGCAGTGCCATATGGACCCTCTCTTGGTAGCATGAAAAGGTTCCATTTCTTTTATAGGCCCACAGCATATAAAGTTGGTCGTTATATTGTTCGAGGATCTCTGGCATTAACAGTTAATGTACAGTCATACTTACATGTGCAGAGTTTATAACTTTTAAAACTCTATCTAATTTTTATCTCATTCATCATCTTCTTTTATTATCCCCATGAAAAAAAAGAGGAAATTACTTAGCCCACAGAAGTTAAGTAACCTGCCCAAAGTCCCATCTAGTAGGCAGCAGATCTGAAATAGCACCCCGGAGGATCTCCCAAGTGTCAAGTCTAAGTTCTTTCTCTATCATCTTGGTAGCAGCAGTAACTGCAGAGGCTGAGAATATGCACCCTGGATCCAGATTGCCTGAGCTCAAATCTCGGCCCTTCCATTCACCAGCTATGTGACCTTGAGCATCCTCTCTGTGCCATTTGCACATCTCTAAAAATAAGTACAATGATAGGACCTACCTCTTGAAGCTGTGATGATGTAGTAGGTTGTAATATTCAATATACTTAAGACAGTGTCTGGTATCTAGTAAACTTGTAGAAGTGTAAAGTTTTTACTTATTTCAGTTGGTTTTTGTTTATTTTTGAATGTGCTCCTTCTCCTATTGTGGACATCCTCCTAGAGTTGAGAGGATCCCGGAACTAGCCCAGCACCACCCAGTTAGGAAGTGGAAGAGTTGGGATGTGAATCCAGACCTGTCTGACACATTCAGGTGTATTACTGAGACTCTTGCTTGTGTTCCTTCCTTTGGGATTAGATGCAGAAGGGATCTAGGTTGAGTCTCTCCATCCTGGACCAGAATAAGGAAGTGTGCCTCCCAGGGCCATGCCAGTATAAGGACACGCTCTCTGGAGGACATCAGTCATCATCATTGTATATATGTATTTGTCCAGTGAACAAAACTATTGAGTACCTCCTATGCTTCAAGCACTGCACTGGGCCCTAGGGACATGATGCTGAACTAGACAGGGCTCCTGCTCCTCCTACACTCAAGGTCTAGTGGGGAGCCACATATGAACAATAGCAATGTGGTATGCTAGGTGCCCGAAAAGGGGAGGGCCGGGTGATAGGGCAACCCATGGGAATGTCTTTGACCTGTAGAGGGGTGGGGTAAGTCCTAAGTACCTACATTCTGAGAATCAAGAAGTATTTAGAAACCATACAATTTAATTTCCTATCCTCAAAAAAAATTATTAAGAAACCTTCCTCAGCCTCCCTTTCCCAGACACAAAATAAAGAGTCCATTTCTTGTTCAGGAAAGGAGTGCTCAGAGGGTCTTTAAACATGTCAGTCACAGAAGAAAAGGAAAAACAGGTCAAAGGCCTAACGATATAACACAGGTAACACAGGGAGCCAGACAGACCAGGGCTCACATAGCAGCTTGGCCAGTACATAGCTGTGGGCCTGCTAGGCCTGCCCAGCATTGGGTGTGAGTTCTGAGATGGGTCAAAATGACAACCTGCACCCGGGCTTCTTTCTGAAGCTGCCGATAAGCAGCACAGATGATGCAAGTGTGACAGAGGCCCAGGTACATGGTAGGTGGCTCCCCACTGTCACCCTTTTTACGTCCTGGAGGCGTGTCCCCGGAGGTTCAGCACCTTGTGGTAGAGACAGGATATTTTGCGGGTCAGAAGGTGCTGTCCTTTGTTGGCTGTGAGCCTTCTCAGAACCAGAAACAATATATATCACCATGTAAAGCAATAATTCTAATGCTCAGTGGACCCAGTCCCAGGCTGACACCTGGGACCCAGGCCTTGAAATCATGTTCTGCCGGCATTGGAGCAGTCTCTGCTCATCTAACATGACACCGAGCTTTAGTTTTCTCATCTACAAAGTGGGGATAATAAAACACTTCCCTTCAGGGTGACTTTGATGAATAAAATGCCCATTGCATATAAAATACATTATCAGGATCATAATAAGCTTCCAATAAATGGTGGTGGGGAGTGAATCCCAGTCTTCAAATAACCAGTGGCTCTGGGCAATGACTACTTCCAGGGTTTCAGTTTCCTGGTCTGTAAAATGGGGCTAATAAATCACACATCATAAAGTTGTGAGTTAAATCAGGTGACTTTTGTCAGCACCAAGAATAGGGCTCAGAACGTCACATGGGCTCAAATGCCAAGAATTGTGGAACTGAGCCCTGGCCGGAGTGGCTGAGTTGGAGGGAGCATTATTCTGTGAACTGAAAGGATGCTGGTTCGATTCCTAATTTAACTGAGTATAGTTTCTTTCTTTCACTCGTTCCTTAATTTTTCTTCCCTTCAACAATGTGTGCTGAGCCCCTGGTATCGGGCAGGCTTGCGGAGGGGCAGCTTCGGCTGTCCATGTCTCCCCTTCCATAGATCCTTTCAAAGGAAGGCACAGAGCCCAGCTTATAAATCTTTATTGCATTCTCCTTTCTTCATTGAATCTGAGCAATTCTAGCAGCAAAATCCAAACTTGACTGTTTTTCGCTTTCCTGCACATACCCAGAGATTTTGTTTCTAGAGGCATCTTCTTGGTTAACTATCTACAAAGGTCAGAGGGCCTGAGGTCAGAGGACGAAAAGAAGGGGGTAACTTCGGATGCAGTCATGGTGGAATCAGCCAATCCCACCCCTAAATTACCACCATGAGTCTACTTCCTTAGGATGAGCAGGGTTTCAGTTTGATCATGTGTTACGTCTCCTAAAGTTATTTTGAACTGGTTGTCGGGGAGTTCCTCTGGTGGGCAGACCTCCTTGATCATCTCCCGAAGGACCTCCTCACTGAGTATAATCAATCCTGTCTCTCATCCCCAAATCCTTGGATGCAATGCCAATGAGGCCAGCTGGTTGGAGGCTAGGAGACAGGGCTTGGTCAGTTTGGTTTCTAGAAAGTAACTGATAGCTAACACACCTGGCCTGCCCTACTTCTGCACCACAGTAAAGTACCTGCCAACCACCCTGGCTGGCACTAAGGATTTACAGCCTTGGACCTCAGCCTCCTGCCCTGAAACGTTTGTGTTCTTTATCCTTGCTCACCCTGACTTTCCTCACTTTTGACCTGTTGATGGCTTCCTATTAAAAGCCCTTCTTTGGCTACTGCTTTCCAAAACTAGCCTCTGTTTTCACCCTCTGTTAGATTTCACACTGTCTTTCAGGCTGAGCCGACTTGGCGGGCGCTGTGAGAATACTTGCGCCTGTGCACTGACTTTACCCTGGGCGTCCCAGTGAGGTCCCGGCACAGGCTGGGTTCCACCCGGAACCGGGCAGATTCGGCAGTCACCTCCAATGGCTCTTCACAGTGGTCGGGACTCCCTGCGGCAGGAGTCTTCGCCTCTTTAGAGTGTCTTCCTAGTTTGTCCCTCTGCCCTTGGTTCTGTCTTCCTGCATTGGACAACACGGACTTAGGCCCACTGAGGCTGTGGACACCTTACTGCGGTCAGGGAGGTACAGCGAGTTCTCCAGTCCCGCCTTGCAGGTTGCGTGACTTTGTATAGTTATCACCAACCCTCCTCTACTACGTTCTGGCTACCTGGATTTGCCAAGAAAGTCACCTCTCCGATTCTCAGTGGCTTTTTAGAGGTGAGGATTATTGATGTCATGTATGTTAAGTGCCCATCCGAATGGCTGGCAGAGAATGCAGTCCAGAAGGAGGACATTCCAGTGGGGTGGGGCCTGGCTTGGATACAAGTAGGGAGGTAGACTACGAGGAGAGAACACTGGGCAGTGAGGGCAAGAGTAGGGTTAATAACACCGGGAGGTGAGGTGGAACCACTTTGCTTAAAGACAAGTGGAAGAGGGCCTCAAGTGCCAGGATGAAAATTTGAGACTTGAAGTGTCAGGGATAGCAGTCTAATGTAATTTGTTAAATAAATGAAAGCAAAGCCCTCATTGTAAAAAAATCATTGCAAATACAGGGAAGGAGGATTCTTGCCACCAAAATAAATACAGTGATGATGCCGACGGTAAAGAGAAAGAGGAGAGTGGCGGTAATCCTACCAATCACATTGTTGACTGAAGTTTCTTCTTGCCAATCACCATGCTAAGAACTTTGAGGCATTATCTCATTTGAGCCTCAGGAGTAGCCTATGGGAGAGGCGCCATTATTAGCTCCAGTTGATCAGTGGGGAAATTAAAGCAGAGAGAAGTTGTCCTTTGCCCAAGATCTGCAGCTGGAAGAGTAGGGAAACTTGGGTTCACACCCAAGTCTTTCTGACTCCAGAGCCTGTGGGTTTTCCAAATCCACAAAGCACACTGACCTCCTACTTCCATTTATTTGCTTAAAAGCCCACTGTTCATTCTGTTCTGGCTCCTCTTGGAGTACTGCTTTCTGAAATGCCTAAAATAAAAAGACACGAGTCCAATAACAGATATCTCTATGGTAAGAGATATATCTAATCTCTCCATTTCAAGCAAAGGGACTTAAAAAATTAAAGCCAGCAGAAGAAAAATTGAGTACCCCAGGGCTATCTGACATAAAATTCAGCCTGTATGTTTCTGCTCCACAAATCTGTCTATCCTGAGAGCTTCATTTATCATCATGTCTCCTCTGGATCTTGAACCCACTAGGTGAACCAGGGAATCTCCTCACAGGAGCCTTCCCTGACCACCCAAGCTAAGGTCCTCCCTCCCCTCAGTTAATCCCTATCACATCACCCTTTTTCATGGGCTTTATAACATTTACTACTCAAAAATTAACTTGTTCATCTGTTTATGTTATTTATTGTCTTGCCTTCCTTGCTTACTCCTGAATCTCCAGTGCCTAGAATCTGCCATACGTAGTTGATCAATAAACATTTGTTGAACAAATAAAACTCCTATTCATCCACCAAGGCTTTGTTCATAGCCTCCCCACCCTCACCTCCACCCCCAAGCTGGGATCAGTGTCCCATAACACTCCCTCACCTATCACAGCTCGTATCCTATTGTATCATAATTACAGATGTTTCTTGTGTATTTTTCCAGCTGGCCCCAGGAGGGTAGGGGTGATGGGGCCTTTTAATTATTACACTTCCAGTGTCCAGACTGGTATCTGGAGATGAGCAGTTGTTAGAAAAATGTTTGTTGAATATATTTGCTGATGACTGGATGGATGAATAAATTAATAAAGGAAGTAAAGAATATATGGACAATGCATCTTTCCCAGTTGTGGAAATTAAAATTTATAAACACTGACTGATATATTGTACCTTCAAAGACCTATGGTTTAATATATTAGGATAGGCTAGTTTAGTCATGAAATTTCAATGGCTTGCACAACAAAGGTTCATCTCTGATGCAAGTGGTATGTCCAACCCGGGTTGGCAGGGCCTCTGATACAGTCACCTTGGGCCCAGTGGATGGATGTTTCCACATCACAACCGAAGGCCTATAGTTGTCAAGGCAGGAGAAGAAGGAGCTAGAGGGTTGCATCCAGTGCTTATGAACTTGGCCTAGGAGTGATGTGTGTCACTTCATTTCATAGGCAGTTATCGTCACATGAATCCTCACTGCAGGGGCCGTAGATGTGGAGGAGCCTTGGCTATGAACTGGGGCAGCAAAGGTCTCTTCCACACTTGGTGACCGCAGAGCTCCTGAAGGCCACACTACACACTAACACCTCAGTGTGCTCCAGGTTCTAAGAAGTGTCACCCAAACTACTTTAAATATAAGTTAGTTCATCATTGTCTCATTTTGTGTATTATCAAAAACATAATTAATACAAGTAAAGCTATCAACTGGAGCTTTGTTTTTCTTCAATAAGCTGTAGAATGTGACTTAATGGAGTAGAGAGAACTCCAACCTGGGGTAAAAAAATTTGTTTAGCTTATTCTCTCCAACTTTATTAAAGGCAAATATAGCTTCTCTCAGGTTTTTGAAATAATAGCTCACATTTATTTACTGTCTGCTTGGTACCAGTGTGGTTGGTCCTTTATTTACATAAAATCTAATCCTTACAGTCAAGAAAAATAAACTTATATGCAATTACAACTTTAAAAAATGAAGAAACAAAGTCTCAGAGGGATTATAATTCTTGATCAAGTTTATAGAAATCATAAGGATTCAACTGAAATATGAACTCAGGTCCATCAGAAAACAGCCCACAGAATCCATTATCATCTAAACAGAGTCCAGTGTCTCTGGAGGACGGAGAAGTGAACTTCTGAGACTGATTCTTTCTACTGTCCCTCTGACCTCTAACATCCTATGAAAGAATTTTATAAGCCATAGTAGAAAAAATTAAACTGCACCATATAAAAGTCTCTGATTTATTATGCATGAATTACGGGCTTCTTCTTTGTTTAAAGATGTAAAAAATAATAGAGGATTACAACTTACTGATTAATGTTCTAGTAGACTGTGAGCAATCATGAGGCCCACTTAGAGAGCTGAAATGGTAATCAATAAAAATCGGGGCAATTCTCAGGCTTATACACTAAGTATGTCTAATGTCAACTGCCATGGGGGCCTTTCAGAAAAAAGGAAAAAGGACATATTCTGACTCTACCTTATAGAGCATTCACATAGTAAAACTACCTTTGGGCTAAACATTCTTTTTCAAGGATAGTCGGATAGACCTGAGTATTTTCTCAACTCTGCCATTTCTTAGTTGCATGAACTGCGACAGTTCCCTTCTTTCTCACAGTCTAAGTGTCCTTATCTATAAAATAGGGTTGAGAGAGTCACGGTGCCATAATAATTATGACTGACAACTCTGCTGTTTTATAAAGGGACTCATTGGTTCACCCAGTGAATCAGTCGATAACTATTCATTGAGGACCTTATAAGAGTCAGAAACTTTCGCGTGGATACAAAAATAAACAAAAACAAACACAGTCCGTGCACTTATGCTGTTTATAAGACCTAATATTTAATATCTCCAAGCCTCAGTTTCATCATCTGTAAATTAAAGATAACAGGGTTTTTGTAAAAGAAGTGATGCATATATTTATTATCTAGCACGATGACTGAGAAAAGGTCAGTGCTCAATAAATGTCAGATTATTAGCAGTAATAAGAGCAGCAGGGGTAACAGTGACTAGCTCAGTTCCTAGAATACTATGGGGTAGTCAATAAACACTAAACATTGTTGAATGACAAAATAAAATGTTAATATAATAGACTGCATAATACAGATATAGTTTCTCATAAGATTTTTATCAACACATTTATTTCATCCTTATTACTTCTGAGGCTTTAAAATAGGAAGAATTTGGGGGGACCTTAAAAGTATTTTAGATACTTCTAAAAGAAGTATAAAAAGACCTGCCCCTGTCCTCAAGTAAATAGTTGGCAGTCAAAAGTAAAAACAGGGTTAGAAAAAGCCAACATGATATAAACTCTAACACAGGTTCGTTACAGATGTATAAACTGGCACACATATAATTCCCAGAGGCGACTAGGCACAGTGCATTAGAAGGAAAGGGACTACCCTGTAGGGGGGATTAGATTATGAAGACATCAATGGAGGAAGGTTGGATTGAGATGGACTTTGAAGCCAGGTCTGTATTTAAATTGATGGTAAAGGGAAGGAAGATATAATTCCAGGCAGAGAAGCGGTATTTGAAAAACATAGAGACCTGCACCTGTCTTGACTGGGAATGTGAGAAGTGGGCATATAAGCTGGAGTGTGCAGGTTGTCCAGGCAGAAAGACAGTGAGCGATGGAGTAGGAAAGACTTTAGATGCCTGATTAAGGAGTTTTGAATCAATCTAGTCACAAGCAACAAAAGGCCAGAGTTTAAGGGGAAGATTTACTAGGTCATAACCCCAGCTCCATCATCACAAGCTCTAGAATCTTGGGCAAGTTGCTTAATGTCTGAACCTGTGTTTTCTCATCTATGAAATACAGATAGAAATAGAATCTACCTCATCAGGTTATAATGAAGACAAGTGAATTAATTAAATCAATATATGTAACTGCTTGGAATGGTGCCTGGCACATAGTAAATGCTTCCTTGTGGTTATTTTTCCAGAGGTTGCCTATATCCAAAAAGATGGCACTGCCCAACAGAACCAGGCACCTAGCCCTATTGTTGGTTCACTTACCCTCCTATTTGTTCAGCAGCACTGACTGAGTGCTTACTCTAGGGGTCGGGAATACAAAGGTCATTCATCATCATAGTCTCCACCCTCAGTTTGCTCAGATGCACAAGTAAAGACACCAAATACAGATGGGACAAGCTATCTGCATCGCACTGAATCTAAGACACAACAGACGAAGCCAAATCCTCATCGCAGAGATGTTAGAATGTGACAGAAAAAAGTATCTTATCCAAATCATTGCAATATAATATATTCAAGGAATGAAGCAGTACAGGACAAGGAGTGGCCACTTCTGTCTGGTAGACACAGGGGACCTTCAAAGAAGAAGATTTAGTAAGGCCGAGATTTGCAGGGTGAATAGGAGCATGCCAAGCTGGGTGGGAGTGAAGGGGAGAGTATCGGTGGGGCTGGCATCGGTGGGGATAGCTTACTGAATGACTGAAGCTCTGAGGCCCAGGGAACAGCATGAGCAGGTATGGGTCAACAGGGGCAGGGAAGTGTGGGAAATAAGGTCCCTGGGGAGAATGTTAGGACACGAGGCTGGAGAGAAAAGCAGAAGGTGGATTATGACTAATAATATCAAATATTTTTCAGCCCTGACCATGTGCCAGAAAGCCTTAAGTACTTTAACCCTTCCAGCTTCCTCCTGAGGGCGATACTGTTAGGAACCCGTTCCAGAGGTGGGGACGGCTAACACTGTCGATCAGCAGCACAGTCAGGATTCAAACCCAGGCAGCTGGACTCCACAGTTACTCACTATGCCGGACTCTCACCCTTGCCCTGCCATGGCACAGGGTTTGACTTCTCCTAGGGGACTCGTAAACTCCTGCCACGTCAGACCCGAGTGAAAGGCTGTGTCCACATGGGACTTAGAACCTAGAAAGTCAACCCTTTTTAAATCTCTTTTGTACACGAACTTTCCAGCAACTGCCCTCCTTTAGTGGCGTAATTACTCTGGTGTTTGAAAACCAGTCACAAATTAAGGGAGCTACATAATCAACTGTTACGTTAATTAGTCACCCTTTATTGAAAGGCAAACATCCTGTTAAATGTGTGAGTTAATAATGACTTCTGCATCAATTCTCAGTTTTGCACATTTGCGAAGGCTCAACTTCAGTCCCTGATGTGCAAACCCCTTTGTCTCTCCCGATAGCTATCTGAACCAAGTCCAATCATCTCCGGGCAGCCTCAAGTCCCAACAAAGAGGAGGCCTGGATTCTGGCAGAGCCAGTGAAACACAAAGCACACTATAGATTCAGATAAGCAATGCATGCTGTGGCTGATAGCCATGCTGCTTATTCACCCATTCATCCATTCAGCCTTCCACCCCTCACACATGGATTGGTCGTCTAGTCTGCGCCAGTCAGCACACAGGGCACTGGGGTACAGACATGAGAATAATAGCTGACACTCAATGAGCACTTTCTATGTGCCAGGCATCTTCCTAGGGTTCTACTTACTTAATCCCCACAACAACTCTATGAGACAGGCGGCTGAGGCACAGAAAGTTAATTACCTAGCAAAGCCACCCAGCGAGTCTGCTGGTGAAACTGAGACTTGAATCCAGGCCGTCTGGCTGCAGAGCTTTTAATCACTGTGCCACGCTGCCTACTATTCCAGAGACAAATACACAAGGTGCCCTGCTACTGGCGACTACCCATCTAGTGAGGCCATAGACATGCAAGCAATCAAATACCAAAGCCGTGGGATCTTTGCAGTGGCAGAAGCATGTTTATAGAAAATGCAGTGGCAGAAGCATGTTTATAGAAAACCATGGCCAGAGGATCTTCCCTTCAGGGATTCACAGTCAATCAAGCTCAATCTCAATCTCAGTCTCTCAGTCTCTGTCTCTCATCACAGACAATTGTCTTACGCACTGCTCACGGCAGAACCTAAGCCACACTATTTAAGTGATGAAGCTCCAGTGATACCGATGGCTTGAGATAAGCTTAGACTCTTGAGGAGGGCTACAGCCACCATCCCGCAGTGATGCTTTACGGCTATGATGCTGAAATAGGCTGCACTCGGTCTTCAGTATATGAATTCACCGTAATGATGCCATTCAGTAAATGGTGTTTGCAAGCGGCTGGCATGATACCAAGTTTGCACTTGCACGCACAATTCCAGTATTTCATTATTAAAGTGAGCTCACAGATTGAGCACCAGGATTTAAAACGAACAAAAATCCATAATTACAGCATTTGACTTTTTTTTTCTCATTGCCAGTGCCTGTTCAACTATTTCCATTGAGAAGTCTGTTATTCTCAGAGCTTTTCTTGCTTCCAGCGGAGGCCAATGACACAGAGTGTAGGATATCTCGGGGTTGCAAAGTTCAGGGGATTCTCTTTCTCCTATTTTAAGTGGGAAATAATGTTTTTCATCTCCCGAAGAGTGGATTTCTAACTGCATATTCCCATGTGTGAAGAGGCCAGGAGATGCTGGGGGCCTCCGAAAAATTTTCAGCTCAGTAGCTTTTGGCCTGGTGCCCAAGGGAGCTCCTATGAGGAAGCTGAAAGCGACCGAGCCCTTGCCGTGAGCAGGGCAGCTCTCCCCCCAAGCTGGCAGGGCCCAAACGGGGGAGCTGAAGGTCAACACAGTTATGACAGGGTCTTAGAAGCCCACAAACCCTGGATAAAATGAACAAAATGGGGCTATGTTTAGCTGTTCTTCAGGCTCTGAGAGTGACTCCCTGGGTGCTACCAGCTGGATGCTAACATTACCCAGTAAATGAGATGAGATGCTAAAAGGAGAGAAGGGGTCAGCTGGAGGGCGGGGGTGGTAAAATGCAGCAAAGTACAGGAAGGAAGGTCTCACTGTGGTGACGGGGCAGACAGAAGAATGTAACAATTCCCTAAACCTCAGTGCACTGAGGTCTTCTCAGGCTCAGCAGAGGATGAAGCAGCACAGACCCAGCCTATCCAGGCCCCAGAATCGCACAGGCGGGGTGTGGATCTCACTAATTCTCTCTTCATCCCACCCCAGGCTTGACCTCTCTGAGCTTTGGGTTTTCTCATTTTTAAAAATAGGATGAATCATATCTTGTGGGTATGAGGATCACCATTTGCGAAGTACCTAGAACAGAGCCGTGGAGTAGAGTGGCTGTGTGTCCTGGGAGTATGGAGAGGACATCGTGACCAAGAGAAGTAGCAGGTGCAAGGCCCTGAAAGGACTTCGGGTGGGGAGGCAGAGGACTCCTAAGGAAATAAATGAAGGCCAGGCACGCTGGGGGGGAGAGTGCGGTCAGGGGACCCTGGAAAGCAGACAGGGACCTCAGCTCCTCACAGGCATATCAAGTGCTGTGATGTTTAGCAGAAAAGCATAAGAAGCCACCAAAGGCTTTAAGCAGAAGAGAGGCATGCTTTATGTGTATTTAAAGAGAGTGTTGGCGGCTTGATTTTAGAGAATGGACTGAAATGGGTCAGAAGGGCTACAGAGAGACCAGCAGGAGGCCTGGCGGCAGTCCAGGTGAGGTGGTGGGAGCAGGGATTATAATGATGGCAGGTGAGATGAGGACAGGTGGGTGCATCTGAGAGGCAAGTAAATGGCAAATCCAACCAGATGTCACAGACATGAGGATCCTGTCTGGCTTGTGCAGCTGGATGGACAGTGGTGCCAGGGACAGGGACCCTGGAGGGTACCAGGGTTGTCCACCTCCTCACACTATGTGGGGAGTGAGAAACTGGTAACATCTTGAACACACATTTTGTGGTCTGCAGACTGGAGCTGGTCTGGGAGCTGTTACTGATCTGCGACCAAACAAGTGTGAAAACAGTAGGCCAGAGTCTTCTACGGCGATGTGGCTGCAATGCTGAGTGTGCTCAGCGGACCGCTCTCTGAGCAGCATGGGGTGCGGTGGGGGCGGTTACTACAGGGCTCACGTGGTTGGTCACACGTGGCCCCAAGCGTGCACTGTAGAACCGTGTCTTGGCCCTCAACATACTGGAAGAGAAAATAACTTGTCCTTCCCCACAAATAGTTTAGAAGAAACACCACTTTCATGTAAGCCTCACAATTTAATTTTTTCCAATGAACTTTTGTTGATTTTACCACTAAAGTGGAGCTGCCATTAAGAGAAGTTGGGCTGGGCACCAAGGCTGGGAGGGGTTAACTGGGTTTAAATCATAGCCTGGTGACTGGGATTGAGGAGAGCTGAATATGTCAGGGGGACTGTGTATTCCAGGCATAAACTGTACGGGGAAAGATGAAGGGAGGAGAGCAGAGCTCACGTGTTGCCTGTAGGATGGGGCTGGCGATGGCCGCACCAAGACAACCGACACCTCACAGTGTTTCGACGAGAGACAGGTCAGAAAGTGGGAGGAAGAGAGGACTGAGATTAGGAGATCATGAAACGTGTCCCAGAAAAAGCTGGAGGGGGGCTGGGAAAGTGGGCTGTGTGGGATGGTCATAACCAAAGCGTGAATCCTGCCTGGAGGGGTGGGCTAGCACTGGAAGGGGCCAGGTCAGAGGGAAGGCTGGTGGGCCTGCCCTGCAGTCCTCGGTCACTTTACTGCCTGCCCTCATCAACAGGTGTCCTTGCCGTCTGCACCCTTCTCCCAGGGCTGCTTCTAGGTCAAGTACCCTTGCAGTAAACTTCAACACCTGTGTGCACTTGAAACCGACCACAGCCAGGCAGAGATGGATGGGAAACCTTGGGGGGGGTGGGGAGTGACAGCCCTGTCTGACTCATCAATTTAGTTCAGGCTTGCAACAGATTTGCGATCTTTGTAGGCCAGTCTGGATATTAAAAAAATTCTTTTCCGTC
Source organism: Macrotus californicus (assembly GCA_007922815.1). Taxonomy (NCBI): domain Eukaryota; kingdom Metazoa; phylum Chordata; class Mammalia; order Chiroptera; family Phyllostomidae; genus Macrotus; species Macrotus californicus. The sequence goes on from VMDR010002185.1 coordinate 27,246, forward strand.
CACCCAGTATACAACAAACACCCTAATTGATGCAAAATGCCTGTATGGCAAGAACATGCTGGAAATGGGGGTGGGGTGGGGTGGATTAATTGGACCCTGGAGTGAACGAGAAGAAAAAAAAAAAAGATGCATTTTTCAAAAGGCAAAGCTCAAAGAGCCTGGAAAAGAACAAAGCCCTTTCAAGTGCTTCTTGGTATATATTTTTTCCATCCCCCCGTTGTTTGCTGCTCCAGGGAGAGGCAGGAGCAGCCAACATCCGCCTCAGTAGGTGCTTGTCACATTGTGTTATTACAATTCTATAGTTCAATTAAAGCAATGTAGCCAATTTAAAAGTTCTACCATGCCCCACTCACGAGGCAGAGATCTAAGGATTCAACTCACACATTCTAATACCCCACTTTTTCCCCTTCTTCTCATTTTCATGTAAATCAGTTTGAACACTGTCTTTTTTCTGCTTCCTCTAATCTAACCCTCAAAACACGATGCCAATTAAACAGTCTGTGCAAAGACAACCTCTAAAACCCAGCATAATTTCACTGTGCCACTTTGATTTTCTCTAAACTTTTCTTTCTTTCTTTCCTTTTCTATTTTCGTAGTCTAATTTTATGAACAATGTGGTTTCCTTCTAGGGCTTGTATAGGATTTGGAGCCGGGAGCCCAGAATACGAATCCAGGCCTAGGTGCTTCCTAGCTGGGGTGACCGCAGGCAGATCCCTTCACCTGCGTGAGCCTCAAGATCCTGATCTGTCAAATGCAAAGACCAAAATAAAACCTGCCCTGCTGGCCTGTCCCCTCCTAGGGGCTCAGTTCCTGTGAGTTCCCTGCCCCTTCTTTTAGGCACCCATGATTGTACCGGGTTAACCCTTCCTAAAACAGAAACAAGATCTTAAACGACACGGAGAGCTTCTGTTATTTTATTTGATGTTTTGACATCTCTCCTCCTGTTATTTCCCCCCAGTGTTATCTCTTTGTGCTGAGCGTGTTTGGGGGTGGGGGGCTGGTGGATTTTTAGTTCCTTTAATCTCAACAAGACACAGGCTCATTAAGTCCATCTCTACACAGGAGCTGGGAGGTGCACGTGTTCTGTTGGTCCAATTTAAATGCTTCCTCACAAATTTTAGGTCATTTCTCGTGTTCGGCAGCGTACACAGCTCTTTGAGAAATAACAGGCAAACCCATCTTTGGTGTGATTGGGGTCTGGAGCAGCCCCAAAGCGATCCAGTTGGCGGGGTGGAGCTTCCTGTCTGTTCTTTGTCTAGGGAGGGCCATGAAGGATTAGAGATCATAAAAATTTGAATTTTCACTAATGTCATGATGCCTTCAAAGATATGAAAGTGCTGGAGACATAGAGAGTGGCTTCCTTTTGATTGAATGGTAGAGAGAGGAAGGTGATAACGGACTAAAGGGGTAGTGTTCACTGACCCTTCATACCCTGAGTGCCTTCTGTGTGGCAAAGTTGTTGGAAAGCAGATGAACGAGGTCCTGTCTTTGCCCTGGAGACTCACTCTTGGTAGAAGGACAGAACCAAGTGAGCGTGTACATTATAGAAAAATAAATAAAAACAGACACAAAGTAATAGGTAAAACAGAGGGAGACTGACCAATTCTGTTGGGGTCTCAGGGAAGCGGGTCTCTGTCTACACAGAGGTGAGCAGGTTGCCATGAGGCTGAAAAGGCATCATCTTGTCTGATAGCCCCGATTTGTAGATAAAGTGATGTGATAAGAAGGCAGGGTAAAAATAAATAAATACATAAGGGAAGCAGCTCTGCCTTATGAAAATTCAAAGTCAGCTATAGTCACTTTGCTTTTCCCTCATCACTATAGTCACTGTCATAATTTTACAAACATGTCTACTTTATAAATACTAGCTAATATTTTCAGGGATTACTGTGTGCTGGGCATTGTGTTTGGGGCCCCACATGCCCTGTCTCATCTAACTCTCCTTAAAGCCACCCTATGAGGGAGTCAGGACTAGTTCCCCCACATTCCTGATGAGGACCGGAAAAAGGACCTGCCACGTAGTAGCTGACCCTCAGTATTTGTTGAATGATTAGAATCCTCACTCATTAAATGATTTCTAAACACAATGTGCTGTGCTGCTGTAATCGATAATCCCAGGTGCCATTTAAATGCTCACAAACCTTCAAACCATGGATGGATCAATGCACATCACCTCCCAGGGAGGTGGAAATTTACTGCATCCCCCATTAGGTGAGCCAAGGGGACAGGGCGAGGGCCGAGATGATAAAAGTGGTTCTGTCACATGAGATGCATAACTCCAAGTTCTATGTTTAGGTCAACCTCGGGATTACCTTGCACATGAACCCTTTGACGTTACTGAGCTCTAAGTGGGGTGGCCACAAATGTCTATTCATCTAGCACATGTCTATGGAGCATATGTTCTGTCCAAGGCTCTGTGCTCTGCTAGGAACAAAAAGATGAACAGGACCCGTCTCTGCCACCACTTCCAAATAAAACCCAGGCCACCTGTTCGAGAGAAGCAGCGCTCTGATGGGACAACGCATTCTGCATTTGGGCTCATCTTGGAGAGCTGGGGCTCCGCCACCCTCAGGGCTCTCTGTAACCCACTTCTGCGTGCAGTGCTGTCCGAGAGGGACTGGACGCCGTTTGCAGGCCTCCCAGCAACGGGTTTTGTAACTCTGGGCCTCACTCTCCCAGGTCTGTGGCCTCTGTTTCCTTCTGTTTGAATTAAGGAGCTGAATTAACTCCGTGACAACTCAGGTTCCTTCTAGTTCTGACATTCTATAATGTTATGATGTTTACCTCTATAAAGAAAAGGAAGATTTCATTAACTCACTCAAAATATTGAGCACTGCTTATGTTCCAGGAACTGGGCTAGACCATGCAAATACAAACGTTTTTCATACACAGTCCCTGTTCTCTGCCTAATAAAGAGCAGACAATGGCAGTAAGGCATACAGTAACAACAATTACAATTATTTACAGGTATCGAGTGCTCACTATGAACTAAGTGCTTTATGGGTGTCATTTCATTTTCACCTCTGACTAACACTACCCTACAGACACTGTAATTAAGCTCACAGGTGGATAATGAAACTGAGGTGTCGGGAGACCAAGCAGTTGCCTGAAATCACACATTAGAAAGCTGGGACTCAAACCCAGCACCTGCCCCGACTCCACTGCCGTGATCTTGATCACTATGCTATGCTTCAGTCTTAATGAATGGATGGAAATACATACAACACAGAGAAGAATATGCTTCGAATAATAAAAGAGTGCAGGTAAAGAGCAGGAGAGAAAGAAGACTACTAAGTGGGGGTAGAACCAGGGAACATTTCTGAGAGAGAAGCTGTCTAGACACCCCAGGCCCAAAGGATGGGTGGGCGCTGGACGGGGGGAGGATAGGGAGAAATGGAATTGTCACCAAGGGGAAGGGAAGTGTGACCAATCTGAGTCCTGAGCCCCTTTGGAGCTGATAATACCGTCCTTCTTACACCACCAGGGCTGGGGCACACTCACCAGCGAGGAAAAGGCCACTGGTTTTGCCTCCGTCAGTTTCAGCCTGTGAGCACGAGTAGCGGCTCTCAGTTGTCCACCTCCCTCCCATGCTCTTCATTCACGCTTTCGTCAACAGTTCAAGTCTTGGCGTAGGGGTCATCTCATTGGAGTTTCCTTCTCTGATCCCTCTGAGCTATCTTTGCAATCCCTGACAGTTACTCCCCATCACATCGCCCTGAATCAAAACACACACACACACACACACACACACACACACACACACACACAACCCAGTACTCATCACTATCCGAAACTATCTCTTTACTTACATGGTTATTGTCTGACTATCCCAGGAAAATAGAGGATAAGTGTCACGGCCTCATCTGTCTTGTTCACTCAGTGCTGAGTCCTTGGTGTTTATTATGGGTGTCAATAAATGGTTTTTACATACATGAGTGGCTGCATAACCTCTGCCCTGGATTTAGGATGCATTTGTGGTGAGGCTGGGTTAGGTGATCATAGGTTGAGAAAATTTAAATTCTGCTCCAGGCTCTGAAATGCTCTATATATACAACTCCTGCCTTGGAAACCTCAGTTTCCATGTCTGCCAAATGAGAATAATAATGCGTTCGTTAAACACTCATGGGTAATTAAAAAGTTCCCACACAAAAAAGTCTGTGATGTCTTTATGATAGTCGTGCTATCTCATTTTCTTTTATTCTAAGGTCTAACATGAAAAGTAAAATTATTTGTTGGATTTCAGCATTCCTCTCTGCCTGCCTAGACATTTGCTTCCAGTCTAGTCAACTAAGAGCACAGAATAGCCTCAGGGGCCTGTGTTCAGACAGAGGACCGAAGACGTATTTCTGAGTAAGGGCTGTGGTCACACCCCTTGAATCTCCAGCCTGAGCCAGTGCACATCACCGAGGTCTCAGCCACGCTCCGTGAAGGTCTTGTGCTGCAGCCCAGGAGGTGAACCATCACCAAGATCGGGCAGTCTGATCCCTGGTCTAGTAGGCCCTTATGCCATCTTCTTCCTGAGAAATCCTGCTGGACTTTCAAGGAGCAAAAATGAATGAAACTGCCAAGCAGAGGTCGGGGCAAGTGGCAAAGGTCGTTTTCGATGAAGAGACTAATGCGTCTTCTCAAATTTCTTGTAAGCTCAAGGGGCCAGCTCAAGGCCCCTACTGATTAACAGTTCCTTTGCACATGAGCTCCCACACCAGCTATGTACCAACTATTTTACAACAACACACATCACACAAAGAAGCTCAATGGGATTAGTGTAAGAAAGTTCCAAACAGTACCAACAACTCCATATTGTTGCTTATTAATTCATTCCTTCAGGCAATTAGCGGACATCAACCTAGTATAAATAATGGACTAGGTACCATGCTAGACAATAGGATTACAAGGATGGTAAGATATGGTTCCCAAGGTCAAGAAAAGCACATTCTAGAAAGGATGGCAAAACCACATTTGGTCAATCATAACACAATTGTAAATGAGTGCTTGAGACAGAAACACAAAGAGCCACCTCACCAGGGAGAATGAGAGGAGTGTCGAGCCTGGGCACGTGGAATGTACCACTTCAGAGCAAGGAGAAGGAGAAAGGGAGCACACACAGCCTCATCCCCTGTCGGGCACTGAGGCTAGATCACAGTTATTTTGACAGAGCAGTGGGCTCTGGGGATGGCCTGTTTCATAACCCTGCTCTATCGCTTACTACCTGGGTGGGTCAGGCAAGTCACTTAGAGATCTTTTGTCTCAGTTTTCACATCGGTCAAGTAAGTGCTAAATTAAAAAAAATTGGTCTTTATGTTATTGATAGGCTACCCCACTAATCCTTCACAAAATCCTGTGAGATAGGTATTACTATCTCTATTTTACAGATGAGATCACTGAAGGTAAAAGAGTTTAAGTAACTTGACCAAAGTCATGTGCTTGTCAGCTGACATTTATTGTGTGTCTACTGTGTGCAGGAATTGTGCTAAATGACTTAGATATTTCATCACACTTAACCCTCAAACCACCTTATGACGTGACTGCTATTACTGAACCTACTCTTCAGACGAGAACATTGAGGTACAGAGAATGCAGGTAAGCTGACCTTTGAGAATAGGGGTCTAGATGCTACGGCAGAGGTTGGCAAACTTTTTCTGTAAGGAGCCAGACAGTAAATAAGCATCTTTGGCTTCTGCAGGGTATACTGCCTCGGTGCAACTACCCAACTCTGCTGTTGCAGGAGAAAGCACCACAGACAACATGCCGACCCACAAGCAGGTTCTTTGTGCTGCAAAGGGCTTTTATTTATGAATCATGGAATTTAAATTTCGTATACTTTTCCCATGTTGTAAAATGGATATTCTTCTTTTGATTTCTGGCAACAATTAAAAAATGTAAAAGCTATTTTTAGCTGATGACTGGACAAAAACAGGTGGTGGGCTGGATTTGGCCTGCAGGCCAGGGTAGTTCGCCGATCTGCCTCTAAACCCTATCGAGTCTGATTTCAGAGCCTGTTCTCTTCACTGTTAGGTATATAGCCCAGACTCAAATCCATATCCCCGTCTTTCTGAAGCACATGCTCTTTCTTATAAATGTTTCTACTTTGGAGGAGTTATTTGAGGAGGATGGCAGAGAATTCAGAATACACATAGTCTTAGAATAGAATTCAACCCAAGGCTGGAACACTTCCCTGCTGCTTTTGGTGATGCCTTAGAGTCACTGCAAGAAGTAGTTTCTATGGAAACTGACCCGGGCTCCCTGCCTTGGTGATCCTTAAGTTTCCTTCCCTGATCAAAATATGAACGCAGAGTGACTATGTTCTCATCTGTCCTCCCACCCATTTTGTATTTGGGATTTTGGACACACCAACTTTATACATGGAATTTATTTTGTTAATAGACCAGAAAATTGAGTAAACACTGTTTATGAAGGTCATCTTTTTTTGTTACACTCAGAGTTCTAGATGTATGAAAATAGAATGCAGATGGTACTATTTTCTCCTTTGCTGTATCTTCAAGTTCAGTTACTGTAATTTAATAGATTAACTAAAAAGGGGGATTGGCAAAGAAATCTCCTTGGAAATGTATGGAGTAAACCAGAAAATATTTTACTCTCTCTTTTAAGGAGAAACTCTATGTTAAACAAAAAAGGCAAACCAGGATTGCAGGTCTGTAATCAGCCTTCAAATTACAGAAGATGTTGTTCATTGTTGCAAAATGGGGCTGTGACAAGAAGTCAATCAGGTGTATTTGCTGCATCGATTAGCACTTCAGCGAGCGGCAGAGGGAGAGGGTGAGGCTTTGCCCAGGGCCCGCTCTCCAGGGACTAGATAAGCTCCTATACTCAGAAGCATCCACTCCGCTCAGATGTTTAGCTCTGTTTACTCTCCCAAAGCAAGCAGAAGATTCACTGAGGCCCTCCAGGTTTGAGAAGAGGCTGAGAACCCTTCTGCTGGGAGTGAGACTAAAATCAGACTGAGGAGAGTCAAATCAGCAAGACCTAGACAGAGGACAGGCTTCTGGGTTCAGACCCGTTGGGTCCCATTTCAGACTCTGCCATTCACCCATCACCATGTTGCTTAAGTCGTTAAGTTTCAATTTTTTCTCATCTACAGAGTGCAATAACAGGGGTATTTGCATGATGGGGCTCTTAGGAGAATTAAACATAATAAATGCATGGTAAGTCTCTAGCAGTGCCTAGCAAAGGAACATGTGCAAAATGAATGGCAAACATCAAGTACCCCTTAGTGCCAGCATCAGCTCAGCCTCATCCTAAGGGAGATGGACAAGAATTCCCATGCAACATCTGAGCTGTGGAGGTAGGGAACTACTCTTCAGGGATCCGGGAAGCAAACGAAGGGCTTTCAGTTGGGCTGAAGAGGAAAGGCCACATGCACTGGCGTCTTCTCTGAGCTGGCCTCTTAAAAGGTGTACGGAGTCTGACGTGTGGAAGGCCTGGCCTTGCTTTGGGTGATGAGGCATGGCCTATTTCTCAAGGGGCTACAGTTCTGGTAAGGGGGGATCTTGAGTTGGGCTGGGCTGGCGTCCCTCTTTAAAGAGCCTGATTATGAAGCTCATGAAGGGAACCTCATTAGGCCATGGGGGACACTGTTCAGCAGGGACAGGTGACATGGAAATGGTAGTGCCTGCCTCCACAGCTCAGCTGTTGCATCGGTACATGGGAATTCTTGTCCATCTCCCTTCCCTCACCCATAACCTAATGTATCACGAGCCTGTCAATGATGAGTAACTACTGTTTCCATAGCTCCGCAGACACAGTTCTCATCTCGGGGTGCGGGGCACTTGTACACACATCAGCTCAGAAGGCAGGCTGGAACCCTCGCAGGTCCTACTGCACACGTGAACACACGCCTCTAGAAGCTATTCCAGTGACTGCCCTCAGTTTGCAAAAGGCCGAAAGGCTGGCAGCAGAGGCAAAGGGAACAACTCAGTGTCTCGTCCACTCATACAAGACTAAAGGAAGCCCGAGAATAAAAATGGTTCTTGGGCCAATATCCTCTCTCACAGATCAAGCTGATGGTTACAAGGGGGTGGGGAGGGATTATAGCCCTGTGGTTTTAATACCAGACTTACCTTGAATCTACAAAGATACCTGCCATCTTTGAAACATACAGCAGGGAAAAGTAATTAGGTGGCTTTTTACGACTCTCTATAGCTACTGTGAATTAATAGGAGCACCATGGAGAGAATTCTTTTTATGTCCTGGCATACATCTTTCGGTGAAAGCAAAACTAGCATTTATCCAGAATAGGGGATCTTAGTTACTTCGTGCCGGCACTGTGCAAACATCGTCCGGCAGACAGCGAAATGAGAGGCAGAGACAGTCACAGCTCTTCTAATTTGTACCTAGCCGGGAAAAGCCCAATGATGCCTGGCACTTACTTCTCTTTCCTCTCTATTTTCACTCCAGCTAAGCTACAAGAAGAGTCATTTGGCTGAGAAAGCTGGAAATCTTCTTGTAGTGAATAGTAAGGGCTTCTTCATGGAGAGTTTGCTATATTGACTAAGGTGCCCTTTGGACTTGCACTGACAAAGCTGAGACTCTCTCCAGGGTGGCCGTTCCTACAGTAAGCATGGTGACTGACATCTGCACAGTGCTTTAGAGTTCAATTTTTTTTTTTAATTTAATTAATTTTTTTCTTGTTGTTCTATTAGTCATCCCAATTTTCCCCCCATTGCTCTCTGCTGTCCCCACTGCCCCCAGCTCCCACAGTTAATCTCTACCCTGTTGTCCACGTCCATGGGTCATTTATACTTCTTCTTTAACTAGGCTCTTCCCTTTCCTTCCTCCGTTATCCACCCTCCCCTCTGGTCCCTGTCAGTCTGTTCCTTGTTTCCATGCCTTTGATTCTATTTTGCTCATTTGTTTGTTTTGTTCATTAGGTTCCTGTTATAGGTGAGATTATATGGTATTTGTTTTTCACCACCTGGCTTATTTCACTTAGCATAATGCTCTCCAGTTCCATCCATGCTGTTCTGAAGGGTAGGACTTCCTTCTCTCTGCTACGTAGTATTCCATTGTGTAAATGTATTGCCGTTTTTTGTCCCATTCATTTACTGATGGGCACTTAGGCTGTTTCCAGCACTTGGCTATTGTAAATTGTGCTGCTATGAACATTGGGGTGCACGGGTTCTATTGAATTGGTGTTTCAGGGCTCTTAGGGTATAATCCCGGCAGTGGAATCACTGGGTCAAAAGGCAGTTCCACAGAGTTCAACTTTAAACAAACACTTCCAGTTCCATCGTACTGGAGCCTGACACTCTGCACAACAGGTGCAAAGTAGTAAGACTATTTTGCCCATTTTACGGATGGAAAAACAGGGCTCAGAGTTGTTAAGTGCCTAAGAACACACAGCTGAACAGTTACACAGCCACACCATAAACTTCTCTCTTCAGTTCTTAAATTTCTCTCCAGCCATTGACATTTTGCAGGGCATTTTGCAGTTTTCAAGGCATTTCTGACATGCATAGTATATAACTCCATCTGCAGTGCAGTGTGCATTTCTATTTGCAAATGAAAGAAAACTGAGTTCCAGAACATTTGTATAACCTGACAAGATAACACAGCTCACAAATGGAACCAGCACTGAACTTGAATTTCCCCCGCTGATCCTTTATTGATTCAAGCACCGGTTCTGTTTCTAAGCTGTTTTACAGTCCCCTCACAGTAAAAACCTTTCTCACATGTTAAGATCCACTTCCCTTCCAGCCCTAGTTATAAAAGTCTCATGAAGATGGCAGGTTTTCAAGACGGTGCGGGGCAGGAGTGTGACAGGCCAGCGCTGACGGGGCCGCAGCACAAAGTTCTGGGACCCACAGCCCTGCTGGATCTGTGGCTCCTCAGTCAGAGTGGAGGAGTCAGCCCGGCACAACTGTGGAAACTGAGCCCAGTGACTGTTCAGGAAGCACAGCTTAGTCAGAGAAAGAGGTGGCATTCATCTTTGGCTGCGAGGAATATAGGTAAAGGAAGAGGGTGGTGGCATCTATCTCCTTCTCTAGCACTGTTTCCAGCTTACAAGACCAAGTTCAATTGCAAAACGGATGTTGAAGAAAAATATGGCCATGGCCAGTTAGTCAACGTCCCCACAGACTCTCTGGTAAGAGTGTAGAGCTGCTATAACCACATCCAGCAGATTTTGATGGGGAGGAAGGGAGTGCAGATGGCAGAACAGACTGGCAGGGTGAAGGGGAGACACTGCCAGTCACATGCTGGACGAGGCACAACATGCACTAAGGTGCTAGCAGATCCCAGGGGAAGAAGTTGCTCCAGCCATCCCCTCCCTCAGCTTTTAACAGCCTGAGAGACCAATGGGGATTAGAGAAGACAGAGCTCCAGGCTTCCGTGCTCAAAAGCCAGAGCAAGGACTGATGTGTGATGTTAACATGGAGAAACATGTGGCAGACAAGCAGAAAATGTGGAATAAATTTTGACTTCAGAATTTAAAAAAAACCCAGGTTCAGCCCTGGCTGGGTGGGTCAGTTGGTTGGAGCGTCATCCTGAACACCAAAAGTTTTCGGGTTCAATCCCCGATCGATGTCTCTGTCTCACACCGATGTTTCTGTGTGTGTGTGTGTGTGTGTGTGTGTGTGTGTGTGTGTGTGTGTGTGTGTTTCAAATCAATAAACATCCTCAGGTGAGGATTTAAAAAAACCAAACAAACCAGGTTTCAATCTTCCATGCATCACCTCAGGCAAGGTTCTTAGTGTCTGTATGACTGGTTTCCTCTTCTGGAAAGTGAGAATAGTATGGTAGCTCACAGTTCTGAGCACTGACCGTGTTGTCAGGCACTGCCCTAGGTAGTCTACCTACATGACTTAATTTGATCCTCTCCACAGCCCTTTGAGGGTGGTGATCATTGTTTCCAATGCCAAATGAATAATCTGGGTTACCAAAAAGTTAAGTAACATGTCCTAGATAACAGAGCTACCTCTCATGTACAACTGTTTTGAGGAATAAAGGCTAGTATACTTAGGTAGCTGGTACTTAGCAGAAGCCCACTAAATGATAGCATCAGCTTTGATTGTTATTAATATTATTATAATGGCCAGCCACAATTCACCTACAAGCCTCTCATTTCTTTGGATATTTCAAATGGGCTGGGTGGCTGCTGGTGGACCATTTGTCTTAACTGGCTCTACATCTTTTCTAGCTACTTGATTCTCTTAAACTATTTACACACAGGGGCAGCCTCCTCCCAGACTTGTTCCAGGGCTGCCAACAAGTGCTTAATCCAAATAATGCAAGATTTATGGCATTCTTTTATTTGAGTTGATTCCAATGTGTCAGCAGATATGAATTGCAACATAAAATAATTACACTTGAAAGTGAAATGCAGGCCTAAGGATTCTGGTTGGCTATTTTTTTTTTTTTTGAATGCCAGTAATTTCTGAAAGGCTGGATTTATTTAGTGCCTTCCTCCCCTCCTCTTGAGCACTTAGAGACCTCAGTGTCTAGGAATGCCATTGTGGCTACTGTTATTACAGAGTACTTTCTCAATTACCCTGACAGTTATTCATACTACACATGAACATACTTTATAGTTGTCACATGTGCTCCATAGACAAGGTAATAAAACACATAATGCATCTTTCTTATCAGTAAATCCTAATGGCTGTTACAAGCCAGGGGCTCTGGAATGGGAGCCTCTTAGAAGTGTGACAAAACAGAAGTAGCTTGAATTTATATATAAACAAATTAATGGAGTCTTTAATGCAGCACAAGAAGGTGGTTCCCACAAGGAAGATTAGCAATTAGGGCAGGAAGAGGCCTATTAAATCTTGTTCCTCCCCAACCATGTGGGTTGTTCCCTATAGCAACCCCCCCCCCTTCCAGGTTAAATTGCCTAAGAGACTGGGATTCCCTCATGGCCCTTGGGAAAGAACTGATTGCCCAATCAATCTCCCTGTTCCGATGCTTTTGGTTACATGGCAAGAGGTTGGAAAAAATAATAAGCAAATGAAAAGTGACAGTATCCCAGGGAAAGTCTTACCGCAGCCTTGTTTTCTGCCCTTCCTTTTCCACCTTTTCTGTTTTCTAAAATCGTTTTAAATTCAAAAGCATGAAATTTCAGGTTCATTTATCTATGTCTACCTTCTTGGTTCTAGCTAACTACCTGTAGAAAGTGAAGGCGAACAAAGGCAGGCACTATGAAAACAATATTTGGGGATGGAAGTGAAGAAATCTGGGTGTCCATGCTGACTGGGATGTGTACTAGCTGTGTGATTTTAGTAAGGTCACCAGTCCTCTCTGCGGTTCCTCATCAATAAAATTAGAAGGTATTAGTCCCATATAGAGCTAATGGACAATGTCTACATTTATTATTTTTCTACTTTTTTTTTGAGTGAGTACCTCCTGTCTGCAAAGGACTGAAAGTGCCCTGGAGAAACACCATGCTCCCTACTCTCCAGGAGGCATAGGTATTAGACAATCTGCTGTCATCACACACCGCATCGCAACACACTGTTGTTGAGATGAAACACACAACATAAAAACCACCATTTCGACCTTCACTGAGTGTACAGTTCGGTGGCGTTAAGAACACCTCGACTGCCAGGCAGCCATCACCAACACCGTCCTCACCCCCACTGAAATTCTCACCTATTAAACGTGCACTCCCCCTTCTTCCCACCGCATCCCCAACCACCCTTCTCCTTGGTCTCTGTGAATCTGATGACTCTAGGAATCTCATGTAAGAGGAAACATGCTCTAGTGGTCTTTTGGGGACTGGCTTAGTTCCTTAAGCATGATGTCTTTGAGGCTTACCCATGTAGTAGCATGTGCCAGAAGTTCCTTCCTTTTCAGGGCTGAATAATATTCTGCTATATGTATATACCACATTTTATTTATCCATTCGTCCATGGATGGACCATGGGGTCTCTTCTACCTTTTGTACAATGCATTTTAATAAGTATTCTAAGAAGTATAGACAAGATCACTAACCTAGATTCCTGGGGCAAAGGTGCATGAGCAGAGTGGCCTGGAGGATAAACTGGAGTCAGCAAGATAAAGGACCGGTGAAGAGCAAGTGGGCAGGACAGAGGCAGGGCGAGAAAGCTCCAGGCAGAAAAAGGAAACAAAACAAAAACACACCATGGGCACAGGCCAGGAAAGACTGGCATATTTTGAACTGACAGTGGTTTCGTTTGGTTACAGGGGGTCAGCGGGAGATGCGGCCCAGGGCGTTTTTGCCCCCCCTCTGAGGTGACCGATCATTACTGTGATTCTCTTCTCTGCACAATATCTCTGTATCACATCTCTATGTCGCCTAAACTCCCTGTACTAATCAATTAAAAATCATCTGCTCGTTTCACTGAAGTGATTTCGCTTTCCTTTTCAGGTCACTGGTACGGAAGCACACGGGTGTGAACTTGAAGTGAGGCGATCACGCCGTGATCTTGCTTATCACACTGTCGTATAATTGGTTGTTTACTCGGCAGCCCGATCTTGGGTCCTGGGGAGGAACGGCGTTTCTCAGCTTCATCTTCGTGCTTGGTAAATGTTTGATGGAAGAACTTAATCTGTACGAATGAGAGTATCAGGAAAAGAAAAACAAGACTCGTCCAAGGCGCTGTGGCGAGCTCTGGTCTTCAAGGGTGGAATTTTACACTCCGTGGAACTATGAGTTTCAGCTCTCCCTGTGATATGCATAGTTTCCTAGAGAGAACTACAAGCCAAGGCAGAGTTGTGCAGGAAGTACTCTGAGGCTAGGGAAGTGGCATTTGAGGTGCATTCTGTTCTCCGCTAGTAGACCTTACCTGAGTGGCAGGAACACAGGTGCTGTTCTGGGCAGACAAGCAAACTGGTGAGTGCAGTGGGGGAACTGGAGCTGTCCTGAAGGGGCTGCCATAGAACCATTACTTCAGATCTCACTAGTTCTGAATTTGGGCAGCACCTAGCATGCATTCCTTTGCTCAATAAACCTGTTCTCCATAAGTCAGACGAAGTCATTAGAATGAAGAACATCAAAGGTGTTTATTTACTCATAAACATTTGTTGAATGCTAACTTTATTCTTCTCTGATGACAAAATGAATGCACATCACCAACGAGAACTCACTGGTAGGGAACTTTAACACGCATTCTCTCTCCCTGAATTATTGCCAGCAGATCTCCAAAGAAGACCACAGCTGTCCCCACAACCCCCCACGACCATGTAATAAATAACCGAGGAGACAGGTTCAGAGTGGAAAGATGACCTGGCCCGGACTGTAGAGCTGTGTGTGGGGGAAATGTATATAAATACATTTTATTCTGCTTGAAAGTCAAAGATCAGGAGTCTTAAAATAATAATGATCGTCACGTTTTTTTCTTCTTGGCGACATTTATACATACATGGAGTATTGGTAACATTGCCCTGAATATCAGCCAGACAAAGTGTGTACCAAGGGCAAATGGCTTAGACAGGTAACACCTTGTGAATTAATAAGTCAAACTCTATGAGAAGTCCCAGTTCCTCCCCTTCTCAATGCTCTTTGGCATCGTTCGGGTTTGTAGGTGAAGGCAAAGGATCACTATTCTCATCAGTATAAGACCCTACACTTACACTGCTGCCCTGTGAGGAGTGTCATGAGCAGATAAAGAAATTAAGGCAGAGGCAATTAAACTAAAGTTTAATATCAAAAAGTTTAAAATTTTATTTTTCAAAATAAATGTATTGCCATGCTGACAATTATGCAGTGAAACAGATAGTATTTGTACATGTGGCAGTACAACTTTCTAGAACATACAACACTTTGACCAAAATAAATATATACATATGTGTCAACCCATTAATTCTGTAATTTAACTGCAGGAAATATTCATAGATGAATATAAAGATCTGTCCAAAGAGACAGGTACTTACAATGTGCTGTTTATTATGTTTCACTCACATGCTAGAATGCTTTATAGTGACTTAAAATAATGTTATAGTAAAATATTTTTAAAAAGATGAAGATGAGGAAAAAGTCTATTACAAGGCAACATGTACAGTATAATTTCAATTTTGAAAAAAATTGTGGTTGTGTAGAGAAGACCAGTGGTACATACATCAAAGTGTTTACTGGGTTCACGTCTAAGTGGTGGCATTGCAGATCATTTGTATCTCTTTACAAGTTTTCTATAATAAATACTCACTACTTTTATAAATGGAAAAGCATGGAATATAAATAAGGATTAGGCCCTGTCAGTTATCACCATGTGGCTTGCGGCCAGCCATCACCTTTCTGAGACCCAGGTCAGTCACCAGTAAAACTGCATGTGCAATATGTATCTTGTAAGATTAATGTGAAACCAGTTATAAGGGGAAAAAGTGAAAGTTTTTGCAAGACTATGAAGACACTCTCAAACATGAGATCCTTTTTATCCCTGTATCAGATGAAGAAGCCTTTATTAAGTGCTGCGGTGGTTGTACCATCGGCTGCTGATGAGTGGGAAGAAAGGTAAGCGAAACTTTGACAGCACAGAAATAAACGTGAAAGAGTACACATGTCTCTTCATGTGGGTGGATGTATCACACTGCACAGTCATAAGATGATGCATCTCCATCTCTCTGTCTCACATACTCTCCTAGGACCCGTTTATCTACAAGATGAAGTATTTTCTCCTCAAAAGTGAGGTTATGACTGTCTTGAGTTTAGACAATTGACAGTACAATCTTTATTTTCTAAATTTTAAATATATAATTTTGAAACAGTCTGCACACTTCCTAGACATTATGAAAAATTCAGACCTCTGTCTCTGGAGGTGTAGGCATTTTGTATTTAAATATTAAGGCCATGCTTCCCTGGTAATTTCTTGCAGATTTGAAATCTCCTGATTTTCTAAATAGCTTAGGAAGTCACATCCAGTCTGGCAGCCAAATCCCTGAGCTGTGTGACTGAGGCAGCTGGAGGAGGGCTGAGTGCTGGGGTGGTCCCAGTAGGAATGTTGCGCTGAGGCCATAGCGGAGAGCTGTCTACAGCTGAACCAGCCGTACACAGCATCTGATGTTGGGCTCCTCGCACAGACTTTGAGGCTGCAGGCTCAACTCTGACTGTCAAGTCACTAGCCTGTCCTGAGTGCCCAGAGCATCTCTATTCTCCTCCAACCCCCACATTCATGGCTCCCTCCAGTACAATGCAGTTAGCAACACCTATAGTTCATAGTGTGATTGCAAGAACCGAATGAGACTGTGTATAATTCATTCAACACACCAGCTCGGGGAGGCTAACCTCTCTCTCACTGGGTCACAACATGCCTGCATATGCTTTAGGACCCAGGGTGCTCAATGATCAAAATTCTGAGGCGTGGACCCCACAAGTCCCTGAAGGGTCCCCACCACCCTTGGGAAGTACTCCCGATTCTGGCAGTGCACAGGATGGGTGGAAGAAGGCAAGAATTTCTGTCATCCAGGAACTTATACAGTAATATTAATATAGTGTGTGGAACATAGTAGGTGCTCAATAGTTCCTTTTCTTCCCCTCAGTTAGATCCTACCTTCCCCTCAATTTATATAACATACTATCCCTCTTTTATTGCAGGTTATACTTTATATCTTACACATAGTAGGTACTTCATAATGTCTTTGAAAAATACATATGGTAAAAGAGAAAAAGTGACTATATCTACGCACATGAGAGTAGGAGGAAAAGGACCAGGGAAAAGATCAAGGCAAGCTGGATGGGGAAAATGGGGAAAAATCAGTTGCATATGTTTTAAAGGTCATCACTGACACTGGAAGGTGAGATTAAATACATATGTGCAATCTTTAGCACATTTTGTATAACCTATTCATCTGGAAGTTAAAGGAACTGGGGAAGAACAGATAGGGCTGGAATAAATGGGTTGTATTACTGAAGGCCACCAGCAGAGGGGATGGAGCTGCCATTTCCTTTCTCAGTGAGAGAACACTGATAGAATATAGATGTCAGCCACAGTGGCCAAATGTTTCAGGTGGACACAGCTGGACAAGGAGGTGATCAGAGGCTGCTTGACTTCTACAATGAGGATTGGTGCAATTGCACAAATAGCTACTGGGAACTTAGCATGTGCCAGAAGGCGGGAGATACAAGAATGACCAAATCATGGACCTCCCTGTCTGCAAATTACTCTGTCTAGCATTTTTGTGTGTTTGTTTAAAATTCTTCCCAGCTTTCATATCTGCAAGTAAGAAGGGCATGCAGATATTCTTAATCTATAGAAAAGCTGGGCCCTGGCTGGTGCGGCTCAGTGGATTGAGTGCCAGCCTGCGAACCAAAGGGTGGCCGGTTCAATTCCCAGTCAGGACACATGCCTGGGTTGCGGGCCAGGTCCCCAATAGGGGGCGCTAGAGAGGCATCACACATTGATGTTTCTCTCCCCCTCTTTCTCTCTAAAAATAAATAAATAAAATCTTTAAAAAATTAAAAAAGTAGAAAAGCTGGGAAAGGTGGAAGAAAGAAGTAGTGACTGTGGGTATACAATAAAAGAATGTGGGCAGTAGGTTTATCTCACTGTTACTACTGAAATTTAAAAACTTTATAATCATTAACTGTAACAAGTGATGAAAAAGTCAACCAGGAATCACTGAAACGTTTTGCTCCAGGTAACATCCAACCATCAGTGTAAGGTGCACTCATACCCGATTTCCTGGTCTGCCCAGCAGACTGGTGGTCTGAGATACTGTGGTGCACAGGGCACCTCTCACTGAGGCATCTTGGCAATTCACCACACCTCTCTGAACTTTAGTGTCGCCTTGTGTAAAAAAGAGATAAGACCTCTATTTTGCAAGATCGTTGTAAAGATTGACTAGTTAATTACAGCTCTCACACTCCAAAGGGGAACACTGAACCACTAAGAGGTTCAGTGACTTACAAAAGTGTGAAATGAGATATGTGTAAAGCAATTCTAACAAGATCTGGGACAATAGTAACTGTCTTCATTATTGTTATCATCACTATTATCCTTGTCCTTTTTATTGTTACGGTTCAACCTGAACTTTTTGTAACTGAGTAACAACTCAAATTCAAGCCTTGTGACATCATACACAGACTGCTTTCTATGTATGACACTGGTTACCTAGCACATAGGATCCACCACGTACCTTTCCCTAGACAGAACCGTCTCCCCTGAGAGGTGAATTTTACCAGGCTCTCATCTTGATCCAATCTCTCACTTTCTATGACACACATGCCTTCGTTGTCCCTAGAACTATTAACGCTGCTGCATCTCAGGCCCCCCCCGCACCCGAGAAATACTTGAAGGAAGCACACAGAAAACCTACCCGTGTAGCACCTAATTACTGTACTGCCATCTTGATACAGGCATGTAAGGGTGTCTTTGCAAAAACAGAAGCACCTGTTACATAACCAAGGCACAGCCATGGAAAATGAGTTTTAAATTAAAATTTAAAATAAATGCACAAGATAGAAAAATAATAAACAGTAGACCCCATATGAAGCAATCAGTCGTCTAAATAAAAGCAGAGACGCTAAACAAACAGCCATGATTTTTCAAGGGTAATGGCTTCTGGAATTTGGATGAGAATTTTCAGAAGTGTCTTTCTCCATTACTCAGTTGACCCTCAAAACTACAGGAAGCTCCCAAAGCATGTTAATGTCTGTGATTTACATGCACGTACGTCACAGGCCCTCTTGCAAGGACACTGGAAATATAGTGGAGAAATGCCATGACCTTGCTTGATTTTTCTCTTTTTCCGGAGCGTTTATTACTTTTGACCGGAGTATATTAGTTATGTATGTCTATTGTTTCTTTGTCTCCCCACATCAGAATGCAAACCCCACAAGGTGGGGGCTTTCTCTTTATTCCCCAATGTATGCACATCCCTGAGAATACTCCTGGGCACATAGCAGGTACTCAATACATTTATTTGTTGAATGAATAAATGGATAAAAATATAAGTGTAGTCCCAGTCAAGTGACCTAACCTCCTTGAGCCTCAGTCAACTAATCTGTAAGATGGGGATCATAACATATATCCACTAGATGGACTGCAAGAATTTAACGACAAAAATATAAGTGAAGCACCTAGCAAAGTGTCTGGCAATTAGTGCTCAATAACTAATACAATTCCTCAGAGCTGAATATTTATATTCAAGGTTTATAAAAAGTACTTCTACACCCATCCCAAAGTCAGCCACCAAAGAGCAGTTACAAAGGGCCCAGAGATAAAGAACCTCCTCCAGCTCGGGCACACCCTCCTCTCCCAGAATGCTCATCACGGGGGTCAGAATGAGAATGTTAGAAGGTTCCTTAGTAATCATCCAGAATAGAGCCAGCAAACTACAGCTCGTGGGCCAGCTACTTGTTTTTATAAATAAAGTTTTATTGGAACTCAGCCAAGTTCACTTGTTTATATACTGTCTGTGGTGACTCTCCCATTCCAATAGCAAAATTAAACAGTTGCAAGAGACCAAATGGCTCACCACATTTACTATCTGGACATTTAAGAAAAGCCTGTAGAATGACTTTGAATTTCCAAAGGAGGACACAGAGTGACAGAGAACAAGCAGATGAGCTATACCCAATGTCACACTGCATACTTAGGCTCTGAAACTCTGAGACCAAGTGTCTGACACTTGGACCCCATCAGAGGTCCAAATAATAGCTGACAAACCATCAGTCAGAGGGCTGGTCTGCATGGTGACAACCTCGGGGGCAGTCTGACTTTTTCTGTGGAGGCAAATGAATGGCCACTTTCTTGCCAGAAGCCCTAACTGTGCCCCTGAAGGGGAGGGACACTAGCACCAGGGCTGTAAACAGCATGGGCCCATCCACCATGCATGCTGGGGTCAGTTCCCGGCTGCGCAATTTGTTGGACATTTGGCCTTGTGCAAGTCCCTTAGCCTCTCTGGGTCTCAGTTTCCTCATCTTTTAAATAGGAATAATAATACTTTCTTAATTGAGTCCTTAGGGGATTAAATTTAATAAGACCAAGCATGTGAAAGCAGCTAGCACAGAAAATATTCCCTGTTTACCTCCTTAAAGACCAAAATTGATAAAAAAATGATTCATTACAGGACAGATATTGCATTTCTGGGTTTACCCCAAACCTGCTTGAAAACAGTCATGGCCTCACTTTCCAGGGTAATGTGAACATCCTTTTCCCCTGTCATGAATTATCCCCCGTCTAAATGATCTTACAGAAGCAGCTTCCTGACAGTTCCAATTTCTAAAAATATGTTGGTTTTGAGCTATAAATTGATTTTCTTATTGTGATAAATTAAAATCCAATATCATCCAACAAGACACTAAACATACAGAGACCCGATTTTTCCCCTTAGATGTTCAGTCTCTTTGATATTCAAATGAATCTGGAGCTGTTGTCAGGCACGTGGGAGCCTGAACATTGAAGAGAATGAACAAAGTGTACGGAGATGGGATAGAGGGAAAAGTTGTTAAGAGAAATGGAAAGTGGAGGAAGGAAAGAGAACACTTCCTACTTCCTGTTTTGTGGGCATTAGAGTGATGTTCAAGCCTCGGCAGTTTGCATATAATTTGCTGGGAAGCCTTGGGCAGAATTTCTTCTCTTTGGGTTTGAGGTTTCTTCCTTTGTTAATGAGTTGTTAGTGGATGCACATGGGACCTTCCATTCCTGATGTCCTAGAACGGGGTAACTTTGACTCATGTACAAATTCTTTCTATGCTCACTATCCTGATGGCAAAAGTAGCATCTTTTGTATGTAGCATCTTGGGCTCCAAATCTGCCCCAGACAATTAGCACTTCATTGTATGTTGATTTCCTCTTCCTTCTTTCCTCTCTTTCAACCCATCCCCCCGGACTGCCTTCTCTTCTTCCTTAATGTCTAATTAGCAACACCATCACATGCCAGGCCCTATATGATACCTTGCAGATATTGCAATGGGTGAGACAAGGTACCCTGGGAGTGTGCAGGCTGAGGGGAGTGTGAGTGACCTCATTATGATGTGGACGGTCATGTGCTATGAGAAAAGTGAGAAGAGGATGCTTTAGAAACATTACAAAAGGTCTTCTAAATTCCACTGAAAAAATCTGGGCCACAGGGGGAACAATATAGCATATAATATAATATTATTTAACACCTAGAGCTTTTATTATACCAGTCACTATTCTAAGTCTTAAGGGACTGAATTAAACACTCATTTAGTCTTGCATTAACCCTAAACATAGATACTTTCATTATTCCCATCTTACAGAAGAATAAAAGAGGCACAAAGTCATTAAGAAACATGGCTTTATAACCACATAGCTGGTCAGGAGTAAAGCCAAGGGACTCTTGATCTTGAATTCATGGTCCTTCCACTACATCTCCTCTCTGGTGCCAGCACCATACTGGCGAAGAGCGTGGACTATGCATTCAGACAGACCTGGCATGAATCCTGCTCAGAGGATGAAGTGTGTAAGCACTTAGTTTAATGAAACACCTGGGCTTGATAAATGATAATCATGCTGTGTTGCTGTTGTTATCATTGTTGATATTACTGAGCCCTCAGAAATGAGGACATGTTTGCTGGGTAAAAAGGGCAAAGGACATTCAAAGTGGAGGGGTCACCTTGAGCAAGTCATGAAAGCTGGGCAGTGAATGGCATGCACAGGAAACAGTAAGATAGTACCCCCAGCGTTCTGCTCACCCACTGGTGACAGTGCCCCAATCTTCTACCTGCAGCTAGGCAGGGCGTGTGCACTGCATGGCTCTAAGGGAAAACGGTCATAGAATAGGCACCGACAATGTGTATGGTCATTGCAATAGTTTCCCAGCAAACGGCAATGAGTCACAAAGAAAGGAACATTTTCTTCATTTGCACAATGGCATCTTAAAAGCAAAGGGTGACCTTACAATCACTGTACCTATCTCTCTGTATATTGAGTGCAGCTTCAGGGCACAGAGCAGACTGAGTAGTAACTGATGCTGTAATGAACACGATTCAAGGAAAAGTCTTTGGTTTGATGTTCGAGGCCTTACAATCTGGCCTTGGCCTACCTCATTATCTTTCACTGATAGCAATCACACCTCCTCCTACACAGAACCACTGACATGTCACCCCTTCCCAGGCCTGCCCTCCTTCATGACTTTCCCACTGGAGAGTCCTAGTCAAAACTCCATTTACTGAGCACTGGTCCCTTTATATTGCCAACTTCAAACCCTGACCATTTTTCAAGGTTCAGTCCTTTCTTCCTAAATCGGTCCATATTTTTTTCAAATGGAAGAAATCATTTTTTCTTTGGAATTCTCATGATAATTTTATCTCTTTTTCTTATTGCATTTGTTATTCTTGATATGAATTTTGGCTATTTATATATGTCTTACCTCCTATAAGTTCCTCAAAGTAAAAGTTTCAGACTGGTTCATCCTCATTCACCAAGTAGAATGGAAAATTCAGTATTATGGACATGGTACAAAAATACTTTGCTTATATGAAAATAGAGTGAGATTTTAGATTCAGGTAATTATAAACAGGTTTTTTAATCTAATGAGTATCTGTTAGGACATTAAAAGTCATATAAAAGCAAAGGAAACGTTTTTGTTGTGTGGGATTAAAAGTCACAGAGCTGCCCTGGCTGGTGTGGCTCAGTGGATTAAGTGCCTGCCTTCAAAACAAAGGGTTGCTGGTTGGATTCCCAGTCAGGGCACATGCCTGGGTTGTGGGCCAGGTCCCCAGTGAGGGGCACACGAGAGGCAACCACACATTGATGTTTCCCTCCCTTTTTCTTTCCCTTCTCCTCTAAAAATAAATTAATTAAATTAAATAAAAAGTCATAGAGCAAAGGAAACATTTTTGTTGTGTATGACTGTCTTGTATATTGCAGGATGTTTAGAAGCCTTGGTTCCTAATAAATTCCCATATTACCATCCTTTCCCCCCAAAATTGTAACCACCAAAAACATCTACATGAATTTTGAAGACACTCATTATGGGGACAGAACCAGTCAAGTGAAGAATACCTGAAGTAAAAGAAAGAAAAACAAGCTTAGGGAGTTATAAAATGTGAATGTGAATTCAGTTTCTGCTACACATAGTATCTATGAGCAAGCCACTTACCCTACCTGTACCTTAGTTGACTCATGTGTATAGGGAGTTAATAAAAGCCTCCAAGAGTTATTTGGCTGTTAAATGAGACAAGATCCAAAAAAGGCTTCTATAAACCACACAGTCATGTTTACAGGCTAGTCATTTATATGGGAAAAGTAGGAACCAAAAAACACCCCAAACAGCCACAAAAACCTTTTAGGAAGAAGAAAGTGGGAGGTATCATATGCCCCAATTTCAAACTATACCACAAAGCTACCATGATCAAAACAGTATGACTCTGGCATAAAAACAGATATACAGATCAACGGAATAGAATAAGGAGTCCAGAAATAAATCCTCACTTATACGCTCAATTAATTTACAACAAAGGAGGCAAAAATACACAATAGGGTAAAGACAGTTTCTTCAATAAGTTGTGTTGGGAAAACGGGGCAGATACATGCAAAAATTGAAATTGGACCACTTTCTTATACCATACAAAACAGTAAGCCTAAAATATGTTAGACTTAAATGTAAGACCTAAAACCATAACACTCCTGGAAGAAAATATAGGCAGTAAGCTCTTTGACATCAATCTTAGCAATCTCTTTTAGGACACGTCTCCTCGGGCAAAGACAACAAAAGAAAAAACAAACAAATGGGACTACGTCAAACTAAAAGGTTTTGCACAGCAAAGGAAACCATCAAACAAAACAAAAAGATATTTGCAAATGATCCATCTCATAAAGAGTTAATAGCCAAGGTATATAAGGAACCCATGAAACTTAATACCCAAAAAAGAAATCTGATTAAAAAATGGGCAGAGAAACTGAATAGACTTTTCTCCAAAGAGGATACACAGATGGTTAACAGACATATGAAAAGATGCTCAATATCACTAATCATCAATGACATATAAATTAACTACAATGATATATCACCTCACACCTGTCAGAATGGCTATCATCAAAAAATCAAAAAAGAACAAATGCTGGCGAGGATGTGGAGAAAAGGGAATGCTCGTGCACTGCTGGTGGGAATACCGATTGGTGCAGCCACTATAGAAAACAGTATGGGAGTGGTTCTCAAATAATTAGAAATATTCATATAACTGCTATACAACCCAGCCCTTCTACTTCTGGGTATTTTTCTGAAGAGATCTAAAACATTAATTCAAAAAGGCATGTCATCAGTCTTGTGAGAGTCCTGTATTACTATTTCAATGGCTCCCAGGGACATCCACTGACCCTCAGGTACCAGCATCCTGCTCTACAGCCCCTTCGTTATGCCCTCTGTCTTTCTCCCTAGGACCAGTTTCGTTTCCTCTTCTGCTGCTCTCCCCAGAGCATACTCAAAACATCCAGTTAGAACTGAAGGAAGAATAGTCCTCTTTTTGATGAGACACAGATAAGGTGACATCTGGTTTTCATTGAAGAATAAATCATTAAATCAGCCCTAAAATTGAAGTGCTGCCATTGCATTTATGACACCATTACTCCTCTGTCATGATGGACAATATTAAATCCTGGACCACTCTCCACCTCTGCCCTGAGTATTCTGTCTACCTTTGCCAATTCTCAAGCACTAAGTCTATTTTTTGTGCAGTACTGCTGAGCATCTACTACGTAGAAGTCATTATACTAACTAGATAGATAACAGTGATAAACAAAAAGATACAGCCTGTTCATCTGTGTGTTTATAGAGGTGCTCAGTGTATAGTTCCTCGAGGGAAGAATGAATGAGCACTCAGGTTTTTCTCTTTTAAATAGTTGTGCATTTAGAAATACAGTTTTCTCTTCCCTGCTTTGCTCATCTGGTCCTCTCCAACTCACTCCTGCACTGCCAAATCAGTGAGCCCTTTTCTGTGAAAACCTTCCTTAATATTCTAGGCAAAGCCCAGTCTCAATGCCCCACGTCCTGACAACCCCTTTCACACCTGTGTCTTAGCAGCTGTCAGTTCACTGTGTGAGTCTGGTTTTACCTCCGGACTGTGGGCAAGGACCACACATTATAGATCTTTGACTCCCCAGAAAACAGAGCATAACATGGCACCGAACAGGTATCCAACATGCTGATGCCTAGCCAAGTACTGGTTCTACTGCCAATGTTCTGTCCACCAGACAGTTCCGGTTGTAACTCCACTCCTTTTATCTTCACTCAGGAAAGCTCAGCAGAATGACAGTGAATAACGGTGACAATAACACAGGGTTATTACTGAATCTGTTCTAATATACAGGGTCTGGCACAAATAACGCCCCTTTTTTATTACAAAATCTTTTATTACAAAGTCATAAGCATGTCATTCTGTAACATAACAATACCACACTCAAGCCCACCATTTGACATTTAAGGTGAAATGTTCAAATTAAAACTATAAATTATTACACCCGTAGTATTACCCTACCAATCACGTTCAAGTAAGCCTTACATCTGCCAGACCCTGTATATAAAAGGAAATCATTTATAAAATTTGTTATTGCTGTGGTTTGAATATTTATGCCCCCCATTCATTTGCTGACATTCTAACACTCAAGGTGATGGTATTAAGAGGTGGGGCTTTGGGGATGATTAGGTCATGAGGGTGGAGCCCTCATGAATGGGATAAGCGCCCTTAGAAAAGAGGTCTGAGAAAGTACCCTGACCTTTCTACAACAGCAAAAAGGTGCCATCTGTGAAGAACTGGGCCCTCAAAAGACACTGTATTTGGTGGGGCCATGATCTTGAACTTCTCAGTCTTCAGAACTATGAGAAATAAGTGTTTGTTGTTTATAAGCCACTTAGTTTATGGTGTTTTTGCTAAGACGTGTTATTATTAGTAGTATCTTGATAGTATCAAGGATTCTGGACCCAACTACCTGACTTTGACTCTCAGCTCTGCTATTTATTAGCTGTGTGACTGAATTAATTGGCCTCCAGTTTTCTCATCTGTAACATGGTGAGAATAATACCACCTACACTTCACTGAATTGTCCCAATGTACAGAGAATGGTGAACATAATAGTGCTAAATCCGTGACGGCTAAACTAAATAAAAAAATTCACACATGACTGTGAGAACAAGATATTTCAGCATCTTGAAAATTTGATGCAAACCACTGACCTCTATTCTGAGAGAGAGACGTATCTTTAGGATCCTGCACTATTTATGATTTTTATGGCAAAAAATTTATAATAATTGTGCAGAATAAAACTGTACATAGGGAGATAAGCAAGTTCAATAGTTCGCCTGGAGAGACACAGGATTTGGAGTTGGAAGATCTATTCTGAGTCTACAGCCAAGTCAGGGACACTTCCAGAACCTGTTCCCTTATCTGCAAAATAAATATGACATCACTTCTGCCTTGGTGTCCACTGGTCTGATTTGAGGACCTAGTAACGTATTGATATGAAACCATTCCTGATTTGTTACCACCCTATTACTAATCACAATGAATTTACCCATGACACTCTGCACTCTCACTGATTCCTTTAACATACTACCAATACCTCAGTGTCTGAAAATATGAACAGCTTTCAATACTGACTTATTCCCTGCAACATGCGAATAATAAGACAAAATTTACTCATATAAGGATTGGGATCAAGAACCCTTTCAAATTCAAGACAAGGTGTAAATTGCTGCAAAGGGTCTCTTTAATTGGAATCAAAACATTTTTGACAGATTTTGGATTTAAAAATTCTAGCTATTGTCACGTTCTGCAAATGTTTCTTTTCTTAGTTAAAAAAAAAAGTGCAGTCAAGCTTGAGCAGACATACTTTAGACATGATAAACAACTAAAATTAGTCATTCCAAATGACAATGACCCAGTTTTCCATTTCTTTGATATTTAGGACAGAATTCTTCACTTAGACTCCAATCCTGCGCAATTCAGTCAGTCTCCTGCTGGGCAATGACTAAAGTTTAGAAAACTATTCCTGCTCATAATCTCCAAAGAAGATTTTGAAAAACTTCTATTTATCTGCAGATAAATCATATTTATGGGAATAACTTTAAGGGAGACACAGAATTTTAAAACTAGTCCCAGTTATCACCTTAGCTGTGACTTTGTTCAACGCCTCATTTCCACCTGACTCCCTTCCACAATTTCCCCACCACACGGCTGTTGCTTCAATACTCCCAGTAACAGTGAACTCACTTGCACAGAAGGCGGTCCTCCTAACTGCTCAACAGCTCTGACTGGCAGAAAATTCTCTTATTCATGAGCTGAAACTGCTTCCTAGAAACTTCTATGGACTGGTTTTAGTCCTATTTGTGGAGTCAAACAGAACAGATCCCCACCTTCTACTACACATCTTTTTGGAGAGATAAACATTATTACTATGTGGTGCCCTCTCTCCTATTGTCTCTACTTCAGACTTAAACGTGTTCAGTCTGCTCCACCAGATTTCCCCAGGCTTGTGTTCAGGTGTATTGACAAGGTAAGGTTGCAGAAGCCACTGCTACAGAGGCCTGACGTTAATCAAACAGAACTAGTGCAGACTAAGCCAGGCAGAAAGCATTCAACTCTGCCTTCATTCTAATTCTCCACTAGGGATCTGACAACTTTCCCAGAAGCCAGGTGGCTTTGGGCTAAAATAATGATTTTACTGTTGTTCTTTCTTTGTGTACAGCTAAAGAATCAAAACTAGTATTACCAGGTTTGGTGGTATCATTCTTTGGGGCCAGCTTAGCTACCCTTGAGTTAGATAAAGGTAAAGAATATAAACTACCTGTCCTCATTAGTTCAAATTGGGTGATTAGGACTTTAATTATCTTGGCACAGCCTATTTGATGGTGGGGTACATAATGGAATAGCAAAGCCCCCAAATATGTCCCCCCAATGAGATAAAGTATCTGATTCTCTGCCTCACTCCTGTCTCTTTGGTTAGATCAGTTGACATAGTGATATGCAGGCATGGAACGGGGAGAAAGAAGAGATGATGACATAAAACTGGGGGATATGAATCAGTTAGGCTTGATCCACATTACATGGCTCCCTAAAGGGCACTAAGGAGTCCATACCCTCTAAGTTTCTGAGATCCCCAAGCTCTTTGACTCCTAGGTGTTATCCAGGGTCCCAGGAAGCCACATGTGTATTGAGAAGTCTTGACTCAGCATAGTTTCCCATTCCCCCAACTGCCCTAGTCCCCCTTATCAGAATATTCTTTGATTTGCCTATATCCTTTTTAAATGTGGGGTTCAAAACTGAGCACAGGTCTCCAGACTACAGTCTTCCCAGGAAAAGGAAAGCCATACTGCCCTAAGGCAGGAGAGGCTTACATTAGGCTACTCATCTTGCGGCATTCAAGCTCCTTTACTATGGATGCTTATGTCTTCATTCTAAACTCTCTTCTACCAAGGCACCTTTCTCTCCCTATAGGTCAGTTGCATTGATTTTTGACTCAGGCCATCTGGTGGTTAAATCCCAGTTCCATCCTGAACATGCTGGGTGAACTTGGGACACTCCCTTACCCTGAGAGATAACAGGCACTGCAGTTAAGAGAAAAGATTTGTGAGCTAGAGCTGCCTGGGTTCTAATCCTGTCTCCACCGCCACCTAGTTTCGCACGTTAATAAATGTTTCAATCCTCCATACTTTTAACTATAAAATGAAGGGTTAATACTACATACCTCATAGGGCTGTTGTGAGGATTAAATGAGTTGGTACTTCCAAAGGGTTGACAACAATGCCTGGCACATATTATGTGCTTGATGAAGTAGCTATTATTATTATTATTATCTCATAGGACTGTTGAGAGGATAAAACTGAATAATGTATGTAAAGTGACTGATATGTATGTAAAGTGACCTAGTACATAGCACATACTCAATAAATCGAAGTTATTATCATCAGCTGTTTTTTATTGTGGTAAAATATAGATAACATAAAATTGACCACTTTACCCATCTTTAAGTGGTTCAGTGGCAGAAAGTATATTCACGTTGTTCCGCATCCATGACAACCATCCGTCTGGCGCTGTTGCCTTCTTTCCAAATTTACACCCTGTACCTGTTAAATACTAACTCTGCATCAACTCCTGTCCCCAGGCCCTGGCAACAGCCATCTTACTGTCTGTCTCTTTGAATTTGACTCCTTTAGATAACTCATGTAAGCGGAACCCTACAGAATTTATCTTTTTGTGATTGGCTCATTTCACTTTGAATAATGTCCTCAAGGTTTACCCATGCTGTAGCACGTGCAGAACACCTCTCCTTTTATTGCTGAATATTACTCCGCAGTCTGTGTGCACCACGTTTGATTTATCCATTCATCCATTCATCCATTCATCCATGGAAGGACGCTTCGGCTGCTTCCCCCTTTGGCCATTGTGAGTAATGCTGCTATGAACATGGGCGTCCATATACCTGTCCTGCTACTAGTTATTCGGGAGAAACTTTTCTTCAAGAGATCCTATTTCTACTGCTAAATTATCACCCGGCTACCCATATTTTATTCTAATATGGGTCAGAACAAAGGGGCAAAAATAATTATGCGAAATGACTAAGGTTAATTAACTTGGCTAGTGTTGTTTATACAGTGCTTGATAAATTACCTCGTGAAGTTCAAAGGAGGTAATATATGTGGAAGTGAATAAATAAAAGGACAAATAAGTCCATTTGACTCTCACCCCCTTGACAAAACAGACCATAGAATATTTTTTCTGTTTTTCCCTCACCGTCACATGAGCAGGACCGACGACGTCAGGCAAGCTGCGGGATGAACCTGGGAGCTAATCGCCTCTGTGAAGTTGACAAAAACACTCACTACTTCTTTGGTTCATTCAACAAACACATCAGCCCTTACATTTCCTGGTCATGCAGTGATAGATTTTTTTTTTAGATAGAAAATTCCATTTATTCTTTTTGATTAAAGCAACTACAAGTTTCTACAGGTTAAACTCCAGAGAGTTCAGATGCTTTGACTGAGTCAAAAAGAGTCCCACGAGCTTCCCTCTAGGATGCATGTCATTAAAGTTGCCAGCACGGAGAAATTTAACTCAGACCGTCACATTGCCCACCGCTCTTCAAAACTCATCAATCTCCCGTTCAATTACCAGGTCTGTGTAACACTTTTATCACAATTACACTCTCAGTCACGCTGTAGTCACACTGTGGCCAAGACAGGGAAGAGCCTCTCTTTGATGGATGATTTCAGCTGATCAAGTTTGTCAGTTGCTTTATGTGTTTTTATGCTTGTTTGATATTCCTGCCCAGTGAGTAGAGGCGTCTAAGGGCACATCTGTCAATGGATTCAATTTCACAATGCCATGTGATTCTTTTACTTACCCCTGTCTTCTCATCAAAGATTTTGATTCCTCCAAAGGAGATGGTTAAAAAGATTTTCTGTTTGTGTTC
Source organism: Macrotus californicus (assembly GCA_007922815.1). Classification (NCBI taxonomy): domain Eukaryota; kingdom Metazoa; phylum Chordata; class Mammalia; order Chiroptera; family Phyllostomidae; genus Macrotus; species Macrotus californicus. The sequence goes on from VMDR010002185.1 coordinate 57,530, forward strand.
TCCTTTGGAACGAGCGCCAGCAACAACACCCTATTGAAAGGAAAGACATGGTTTTTACTTTAGTGTTTTCATTTGAAAATGCCCTCCAGGACCAAAGGCATGTCAGATAACATCAACAGATACCACCAATCACGCACATTCCTTTCCCTTCACTTCTTCCAGGCTGCCCTTCTTGATGGACTTGCATTTTCTTGCTGTTTTAGGGGCATACGCATCCTTGCTGTTCTAACATTGTATAAATAGATATCTGAGCACCGATTCATTTGGCCAACCACAATTTATAGAGTGCCTACTTCATGCCTACATACTCTGCTCAGGATTCCAGATCCTGAGATAAACACAATATGGGCCTCTTATCCCTATCTTTGCTGGGTTTTGCATTGCATATGGTTTTAATGTTTTCAACAAAGGTGAGTCATGGAATATATTCCTACATGTGATTTTATTTTTATGCTTTTGGAAAAAGTTCTCATATGAATCAATTTAGAGATTAGAGAAAATAAAAACTATTACCAGATTGCATGTCTCAATTTTTGCCTGGAAAAATATGATGGTTGCAGTTGCTGCCTATGGTTTGTAGTATTTACTCAAAGACATTTTGTATTTACCCTACTCTTTTCCCTATCGTCCCTGGGTTTTCAAAGAAGTACTTACCAAACCAAAAGTATTCTGTTTATCAATACATCTGTTTCCACGCTTTTCCAAATATTTTATAAACTAAAGGTATGTATATAAGTTAATTAAAAGGTAAACGTCGCAAAAAGTGTGGGTTTCATATTAGGCTACAACTCAGAGGGTAAGGACCTGCCAAGGTATTTATACTCAAGGGCTGTTGCTGACTCTGCATTAGGTATTTCGAGCCTTCCAGACTCTTCCTTACTATTAGCCTCTGCAGAGGGCAAGATGAAGACTAACTCTCAGCAGTTATGGTTATGGGCTTTTAGGTGTAGTAAAGTCTAAAATAACACTGATTTCACATTTCCATGAGATAAAAGCCATCTGTGCTGTTCTCAGAATAGCATGTGCTCAGCATCAGTCTCCGAGAATGACTGGTGTCAGAGGGCAACAGGAACAACAAGAAGGCATAGGAAGGTGTGTTCATTTTCTTGAGGCTGTTTGCTTATCCTCACTTTGGGTACTGAAAACACTCTGTAGAATCAGAATATCTGGATTATACACCTAGATGTCTGCAATTTTGGGCAAATTACTTAACTCTCAATTCTACTTCCCCAAGTATTTACACTTTTTTTGTATGGTGGAGAGAATTAAATAAAATTTTATTTAAAATGCCAGCACAATGTCTGGTACACTGTATGGATGCAATAAAAACAAACAACTTCTAGTAAATGAACGATTTCTCTTAAGGCTTGTGTTCCGGTTACAGTTTGTGTACCTACTACCAGGAACTTCATTCGCTCATGAGCTGCCCTCTCATTCCAAAGTGCCTATGATACTTTACTCACAGATGCACAGAATGTTAGAGCCAGAGAAAAGCTGAAAACGAATCAGTCCAAATTTCCCAACTGATGGATGAGAAAATGATGCCTAGCAGAGTCCAGAGATAGCAGAGAGTCGGGAAAAAAGCTGACAGTATACAATTCAGCTCTCGAGATTTTGGGTGCAGGAAGAAGGTATTTCTTCGTGTTGTGTCTTCTTTCTCACAAGCCGATGACTCACTCCTGTAACCCTTGCTGGTGTTCCTCTTTCAGCCTTTCGTGACCGCTTCATGTTGACAGAAGGTCCCACCTCCAGTGACTGCCCACTAAATAGTTAAAGAGTGACTCATCCCCAAAGCAAGTCCGCTGTTTTTTTTAATACCCCTGCCCTATTTAAAGGTCCATGGATTCCTCAATATACTGCTTGCTTTCCAATGAATTTACTGAGGGATGATTTTAAGGACCTGAGGGAACAGTCAAAGTATGTGTCACATATGTATTCATTTGCTGACTGTCTGCCTTTCCCCAAGAGAACCAAAGCTCAGTTGTCTAGAAATTTTGTTTTGTTTACTCTATGTGCACAGTGTTGTAATTACAGCCTGGAATAAAGCAGGCCCTGAAAAAGGGGAGATGACTTTCCCTTACTTGGGTAATGAACAAGTGAGACTTTGACCTAGGAAAACTTGACTTTGAAAACTGTGTTCTTGGCTGGACTTGGAGTAAAGTAACTTATGCTACCACCCTCTTCAGCCTAATCTTCAACCTCAGGTATCTAGACATACACAAAGGAGAGAGCAAGGGGTAGCCCCATCAAAATGGGAGGATTGGAGGGACTGTGCCAAAGGGAGGGGAGCCCCTCCTTCTTATTTAATTCCTTCCTAGGTGAGGATACCATCACACGATACAGTGCAGAGAGGGCTACACCTCTGGTCAGGAAGACTAGCTTCCATGTCTCCATCTCCAAAACCGTCCTAACAGTCTCTAGAGCTTAGAATTTGCAAAATCAAACAGCAATAATCCCAGACACATGGTAGTACTGACTAGATAATGTCCTCCTTTCCTTCCTGGTTCCACTCAGCTATCAATGAATTCCCGGATAGAATATGGCTCTGTATTTAAAAAGATGGAGAGACTTGTGACTGGTGTGGCTCAGTGGGTTGGGCATTGTTCTGCAAATCGAAAGGTCACCAGTTGAATTCACATCAGGGCACATGCCTGGGTAGTGAGCCAGGTCCGTGGTTGGGGGCATGTGAGAGGCAGTGGATCACTGTTGCTCTCATGCATCAATGTTTCTCTCCCTCTCATTCACCCTCCCTTCCCCTGTCTCTAAAAATAAGTAAAATCTTTCTTTTTAAGATTTCATTTACTTATTTTTAGAGAGAGGGGAAGGGAGGGAGAATGAGAGGGACAGAAACATTCATGTGGGTCAGAAACACTGATGTGGAAGAGGAACATCACCAATCGGCTGCCTCTTGCATGCCCCCAACTCGGGACCTGGCCCACAACCCAGGCCTGTGCCCTGACTGGGAATTGAACTGGCAACCTTCTTGTTCACAGGCTGGTGCTCAATCCACTGAGCCACACCAGCCAGGGTGAAATAAGTAAAATCTTAAAAAGAAAAAAAAAGATGGAGAGAGCATGAAAAGAGCAAACATGCATGGCCCAGGCGCATTTCTGTTTGGGGCTGCTGGCATTTGCTTTGCGTGACAAATGAAAGCAAGAAGGACTATCTGCACAGCTCTATCTTTGGGGAAATAAAACTCCAATTTTATCAAACACGTTTCTCCTTTGAGACAAGACCCTGAGTCAAACTCTGAAAAATCGCTCTTAGTCCGAGCACGCCTGCCACCAGACAGCACGTGTTGCCTCAGGGCCTCATCTCCCCCGAGATTACTCATTGCTGTTACATAGAACTGACGGAGGTCCAGGGCACAGCTTTGGCTGGGGAGTTGGAGATGAGGAAGTAGGTGCCCTTTGGGGTTCTGTGCCTAAGATTAGCCACCTGACCTAGCAAGTCACTGATGGACACCTGAAAATTAGGGAAGCAAACATTTCCTTGAGTATCTATTATCTAGAAGTTCTGTTACATGTGATATAATATCACCCATATGACAATCCTGGGAAATTAAGAATTATCTCCCTTATTTTACATATGAGAAAACATAGGTCAGAGGGTCAAGTGACCACCCCAGACCTCAAGGAACTTAGAAGACATCGAGGACATTTAAATAGTGATCTTTCAGATTCCAATGTTGGAGTTCCTTCTAGCATGAAACACTGCAAGAGATCTGAGTAGAAACATAGGTGACAAAAAAAGTAGACTATACAATACAGATTTGTCAAAAATGTCCTGAAACTAGGTAGGCAGAACCATGAGCTTCCAGACTCAGCAGTGAAAGGGACTCCAAAATGGGAATAATCACACTTTTTCCCTCATCCGAACACCAGGACATTTGGACAATATGGACTATGTGCATGCTGCACTTCGCATGCTACACAGCACCTGGGGAGAGCTCAGTAACCAAATTGTCATTATTACTAGTCCTCATAGTGACATGATCGAGCAATACCCTGTAAGATGATTGGCACAGGCCTTCCCTAAGGAAGTCACACACAGGCGGCATCTTGATGGAGGAATTACACACCCAGAAGGGGTCATGCATACCAGGCAGGACTGACAGGCCGCCCTGTCCAGCTCATTATCCTATGACACGGGGTAGAGGAAAGGGGTAGAAACCTCACCCAGCATGGCACGTGCACATGATGGAATGACTGGGGTCTCCATGGAGCACATAAAGCAGGTGTGAAAACTACAGGCTTTAGGCGTGAATGACTGAAAACCCAGAAGGCTATTCCAGAAAGCTCCGTGAATGAAACCTGGTCTCCAATCAGCCCTATGACTTACCAGCTGTAAGACCTTTGGATAAAAACTTCTCCTAGGTTTTACATTTCTCAGTTAAAAGGGGAAATATTATCAATACAAATATCTTCCTCTGTTCTGCTTTGTGCCCTGAGCCTGGCCCCTGCAGACTGCGTTCTCAGTCCCTGAGCTTCCTGCCCTCCAGCTTTCAGTTGGACATCAAAGAGCGGACAGAAAGAGAGGTCACGTTATCTCTCCCCACCCCCTTCCTGTCCTTGTTCTGCATCTCTGGCAGTAGTTGTATCTTTGTTTGATGAGGGAGGGACTTCGTCCTCTGTCCTTTCTCCCTGGGTTCCAGTAAATACATCTCTCCCTAGAATAACCGCTTCCCACTCTGGCTAGTGTCTGGGTATCTCACCAGTCCTTGTTTGCTACCCTAACCTTGTCTACCCTTGTAAGCAGCTCCTTCTTTAAAGTGTTCTCACCTGACTCAGCCAGGGTGGGCTCTGCTTCTTACAGGACCTGACCAACATGTTTAGGGCTCTGTAATCTCATCCTCTCCCACAGCTTCAACCACCACCGTTTTACCCATTGTCTCTGAAAGGTGACTACTTTGGAAGTCAACGCTGTGTCTATTGGGTAGCAGCTTACTGATAGGGACTTAAAATCTAACTGGGAACTAAGATACATTAAATGTAGATGAAAACAAAATATTGTTTAGCCTTAAACTATGTCTTGTCAAACACGGGGCTTCTGAAGATCTGGGCTTGTCACAGGTTAAATGAGGGTTCTGGAGCAAATCCTTTAACTTCCATGAATGTCAGATTTCTTATTTACAAAGCAGGGAGGCTAGCATCCCACGTAATGCAAAAATGATGTATATTGAAGTACTTGCTGGCTGTAAATTAAAATAGGATGATGACGGTGCTTTGTTGGTAGACAGGCAATGGCTCACTCAGTCAACCAATATGAACCCCGTCTGAAACCTTTCCAATCCAAGAGAAAACTCCAGAACAGGGGAAGGCACCAGCTTCAAAGAGTCTAACCAAGAAAAATAGGATTATTTTTATTTCTTCTATGGTCTACTGTGAACAAGTAGGCCTTTTTGCAAGGCCAAGAGGCATTTTGTACTTCTCCGCTTCTTTCTTTCCTGGGCAGGTGGCCAAATGAAGAATCGATCGTTTATGTTTCTGTGCTTCCTAAAGAAAAACTGCTGGGAGCTGAAATGTCAACATTCTTTTTCACAATTTGCAAATAATGAAACACAACCATCTGAGAAGCAAAGCCCCTCAACAAGTTCCGCACATCTGAAAAGAATGCGTCAGAGTAGGACAAACTCTCAGGGCTGTGGGAACCCCATGGTTATGAGAGCTGACAGATGGGACACTTCACTGCAGGTAGCACACACACATGCGCAAGGTCGGCAGTCATCACCAGGTCTGGTCCAGCTAATGAGGCCCAACGCTACATGACCCTTCAGGGAGTATAAGCCAATTCCTGCTTCATATCCACATTGACCTTGGTGCTTCCATGGAGGCAGCTGGACAATGAAGCACTCTGTGACAGATGCCTGTTGAACGGCTATGTATTAGGATGCTGGGGAGTGTGGGGGACAGGGAAGAGATGCATCAGAGCTCCTTTCTCCTCTTCAGCCGACTTGTAGCTCTGGATGGGAACCAGATTGTTGGACATTTTCTTCACATCTTTTAATTAACATTTGTCAGGGGAAAATCTCTATTTGCCTGGCCTCAGATTCAACAAGGAGGGACTTCAGCAAGACTCAGGATCCTGGCCTTTATTCCCACCCTTGATGAGCGTCTGCTTGGGAAGCAGGTGTGACTCTTTCTGATCGGGGAGCTTGGAGAGAAGCTGAGCACACATGGCTCCGTCTCTTCTGGGGCTCTATGGGAGCTGCCCGCTGGTAGTGAGGTTGCATCCTGATCTGATCTCACATGTGAGTCAAGGCCCTGCTCTGGAGCAGGGATGGGGGTGAGGAGGTTAGGGATGGCTGCAGTTATCTAATTCCCCACAAACCCAGTGGAACAGCCCAGCTCTTCCAAGGACACCCGCTGTGACCGTGTATCTACAGTGTGTTTTCCAGAGCAGCACTTAGCAGTTATAAAGCTGGAATTCAGAATTCTTCTTGTCAGATTCCTCCATTTGTCAACCCGATTTGAACTTGGTAGAAGAAGAGGCTCATTGTTGGACTGCCCTAAAATCTCATAACATCACTTAATTATAAAAAAAGGATACATTAACCTCTTCCAATGTCTTAATCTGTGAAATCACAATTTGGATGTCTCATATTTTTTTCTAGTATACCTTATCATATTGTAGGTACATAACTATTAAAATAAAGCTTGCTTATGTGACAGCTAAAAAAATAAAAAGAAAGTAATGGATATATAGTTTAGAAAATTAAGAGTTTTTAAGAATGATGATTCCTTTAGTCATACTTTAGGGAGACTTAGCATCGGATATACATGTTAAACTGCTGAGAAAATTTGTATAGTGTAAACAAAAATAACAGCTATGATTTATTAATCAAATATTAAAGGAAAGGCAATGTAGAGAGTGCTTTGCAGATATTGTACCATATAATAAATACTTTTAGGCATTTGGCCAGCATTGTGGGGGGGGGTTGTTCCTTTTTTCTTACATTAAAAAAAATATTACACTGACCAAGCTGTATCCTCAGTGACAATTTGAAGTTAATTTCTAAAATGCTCATCATATATTATTAGATGAGAAAAAAGTAGCATATAAAATTGTACAAATCACATGGAGGGCTATTAGCAGGGAGGGAGGAGAATGGGGGGAAAAGGTACAGGGAATAGGAAGCATAAATGGTAGGTAGAAAATAGACAGGGGGAGGTTAAGAATAGTATAGGAAATGGAGAAGCCAAAGAACTTATATGTACGACCCATGGACATGAACTAAGGGGGGGGAATGCTGGTGGAAGGAGTGTGCAGAGAGGAGGGGAATAAAGGGGAGAAAAAAATGGGACAACTGTAATAGCATAATCAATAAAATATATTTAAAAAATAGTAATTCCAGTTATACTACATATGTGTATATTTCATATAATATGTACACAATACAAAGAGTGTTTATAAATTACACACTTCTAAAATGTTGACTAATTTGCTGGTGTGTTGAGACTGAGGATGATTTCAATATTCCTCCTCATACTTTTCTATATTTTTAAAATATTTTACAGTGAACATTTTATGAATTCTATAATCAGTAAAATAATTACGTGTGTTAAACACATAAGGTGTTTTGTAGAGCCCTGGCCAGCATGGCTCAGTTGGCTGAGTGTCATCCCACAGAGCGAAAGGTCACCAGTTAGGGTTCCTGGTCATGCCTGGGTGGTGGGTTCCGCCCCAGGCTGGGGCATGTGCAGGAGGCAACCAGTCAGTGTTTCTCTTGTACACCGATGTTTCCCTCCCTCTCTCTCTCCAAAATTAAATAAATAAAATCTTTGCTAAAAAGTATTTTGTAGATTTCTGGCTAAACCATTTCAATTAAAAAAATGTTTTATATCACTATTTTTTTTTTAAAAAAAGAAACAGACTACATGGAGACCACAATCTAGGAATAATTTCCTTTTTGTATGGTTTTAATTGCCATTTCATATTATAATTTTTTATTTTGTATATATTTTTTTCAATTTCTTTCTTAGATTTCTCAATGAAAAGGCTTTTTGGAAGCATTTAAAGTAAGAAACCTCTTCATGGTTTCTCCAAATTCCAGTATCTAGTTCCATGTTACTTTAGAAATGATTTCCCTGGCCCTGGCCGGGTTGCTCAGTTGGTTGAAGCATCATCCCCCACTCCAAAAGGTTGCCAGTTCGGTTTCCAGCCAAGGTACATACCTAGGTTGCGGGTTCAATCCCCAGTCAGGCCACATATGAGAGGCAACTGGTCAATGTTTCTCTGTCACATCGATGTCCTCCCCGCCCCTTCCTCCCCCTCCCTCTCCCTCTAAAATCAATAAACATATCCTTGAAGATTAAAATTTAAAAAAAATTTTCCCTTATATAAAGTGTTTGAGGACATTACTTAAAGTACAAGAATAAACAAAATCTGCTTTTATCTTAACACAGTATCTTTTACCATATTTATCCTATAGGAAAATATATAAAATTTATTAAAAATAAAGTGGTAAAAACTAATAAAATTTCAAGAACCATACAATTTGATGATTTTACTTTTAATTCTGCAGGCATTGTACGAAGAAGATATAATTGAATACAATGTGACAATCAGATGATAAACCAGGGCCTAATAACATATTCCCACATAGGAGGTGCTCAATAAACATTTGCTGAATGATTTCAATCTCTTTCCAATGAATAGAGACAGTGATTCATCAGTGACCCAATAAGTGAGTAAATAATTTACCGATAAATGAGTAAAGAAAATTTTGTACCATAATGACTGGCTGTGTGATCAGTTCTTTCTCTCAGTCACATTAAGCTCACAATATCTAAGTAAAATGCTAGCACAGTACCTTGAGTTTCATCATGGAGTCTTGACATAACTTGTCGCCCCGGGCTGCGGACACCTCATCAATCCCGATCAGTTTGGCCTTGTACCGGACCCCTTCACCTTTAAACCTCTTTATCAAAGTGGCTTCGCTGCGATCCTGACCTAAAAACAGAGAAAAGCAGGGTTCTAGTGTGCAGGCGTTCAGGGCTTATTAGCTTTGAATACCCACAGCGTGGAGGTTTGTTCTTTGATTTCACCTATTTTAGGAAAGTCAAATCATTGGACCAAGTAGGAAAAAAAACAAAACCCAAAACACATGGTAGTGCTCCTGAATGCAAATTCTGGCTCTCTCCTTTGAAATCCTGGGGCACCTTGCTTCTCCTCTCTCAGCTTCTCTTTTCTCAGGCAGAAAAGAAGGAGTTACAACTAACCAACCCCAACAGGGCGTTAAGATAAGTAAAGCAGACAACATGTGTCAAGTACCCAGGGCAGTGGTTGATACCCGCTAGATGTTCAATAAATGATCATCGCCCACGGACATTCTTGTTAGAACAATATTAGCACTCAGTTCTTTAGTATTTCTGGCACTTAATGGGACTTTGGCCAGGATCCAAGACACTCCTCACACCCAGTTCCAGGGGCTGTTTTATAGTGAGGCTCCAGTAATTGCTTTGTGTGAAGTGATGAACTGGGGGCAATGATCAAACACCGGTTTTATGATCTCTCTTTCGCTAACTCATGTGTGTACAGAAAGAGACTTCCACACTACTTGTGTGCTCATACCTTGCAACCGCTTTCTTAGCAATCATTAACATAATGTTCTGATCAGACTCATAAATCAGAAGTTCAGACACACCCGCATAAAACATGAACAGCGAAGTTACTGTGAACTGGGTGTGTGTTTCATATGAAAAGTTACATAAACTGTCTCCCCGTTCTTCATAACAACTCAGCCATACCATTTTCCAGATGATGAAGATGAAGGTCAGAGAATTCAAGCAGCTTGTGCAAATTCACACAGTCAGAAAAAATACGACTACACAGGAATTCACATTTCTGATCTCATCAAACTCTCCTCAAACTAGTCACAGTTGGGGGCATTGAAGATGTGGTTCTTAAAACCTGGAAAACCCGAGGCTCCTGATATTCATCTCCTGAAACAGCATTAACTTCAACTTCTGATACTTGCTCTACACGCCTTCCCCCATCAGTCAGAATCTTAGAGCCGAGGACATTAGTGATAATGCAGCCTATTTCACTCTATCCATATGATGTGCAAAACTAAGGCCTTTCTGGAATGTGGGGTTGAGAGTTATTTGAGGAAAGATGTAAAACAGAAAAAAACACAACAGCAATGGCTAACCACTGTGTAACCCTCTGATTGACAAAACATGACTTGCATTCATTCACTCATTTATTCGCTCATCCCTTACTGAGCATCTCCTCTGTGCCAGGAGCTTGTACACACTGACCACAGACAAAGGAGGCAAAGTCTGTGCCCAATGAAGCTCAAGTTTCTGGTGACTCTGCATACAAATAAAAGTGTATTGTGCTGGGTATATTAGAAGGTACAAGCGTTAGAGTTAGACATCCTCATTTTAAATCATGGCTCTTTCCCTTGTAAACCAACTAAACTATCTCCTGAGCCTCAATTTCCTTACTGGTTGCATGAAGAGTAAATATGGACTTTCAGAGTTATCATGAATAGTAGCTCAAATGAGATAGTATGTGCAAAGCATGTATCCATGTGTTAAGTTTTCTATAAATGGCACTTGCCACTGGTATTGTCAGTCCAGTAAAAGAACCACGTGGAAGACACAATGTGAGGGCAGGAGGGCACAAAGGAGAAACATCTGCAGAGGCAGACCTGTACCTGTGGTCCCAACTCCCAGGTGGTATTTTTCCTACTGCATTCTTGCTGACTCCTAGTATATTCAAGTCTTTGAATAATATTCCATAAAGCAAATGTAATGCACAAATGATTGGTGAGAAAATATCACTAGTGTAAAAATTAAGTCTCCCAGGTTCAGGGAGAGCAGATGTCAGAGACTAAATCTAAGAACAAAGAGAACATTTGCCTCTCTGGACATGTAGCTGACCAACAGGGTCCATGGTACCACAGGTCACCCTTCCCTGTGTTATTATGTACTGTTTGGTAGGAGTGGCCTGGGACTTGGTTTGTTTCTTGGGAAGGTCATCTTTATCATAAATACCATCTCTGTACCTTCAACACATGACACAACTTGTCACTATTAACATCCCTTTCACTATTTGGGACTTCTGCCAACAGTTAATTAGAACCACAATAACTGGTAGTATTTTTCATGTCTTGTACAAAGCATATATTGAATATATGCACCAAATTGTTTAGCTCCAGAAAACAATCCTAGAGGTGGGTACTATTATTTAGGTTTTACAGACAAGGATCAAAATTGAAGGTCTGAAGACCAAGTAACTTGGCCAAACTCACTAAGTGGGACCTAAACCTAGATCCATCTGAGATCAAAGCCCAGGCTTGTGGTTTGCTTGTGATCTGTGTTTTTAAGGCTATTTTCTTCACCAATATGATTAATTTTTTCTCATCTCCCCCAATTCCCTGTAAGGCCCATCTTTTACCCAGCCCAGATTTGCTGGTACTCAGTACACTGGCAGCCTAATTAAAACTTCACTGGAAAAACAGCTTAAAAAAGGAACAGTTTCTGGCCTGCACGTCATGTCTGAAAACTGTCCATGAGTCTGCCACAAAGACAGCCTTAAGAAACATTTGTCAGGGCACAGAGCTCGCCCAAGGAGGAAGCTTCTTAAGAGGAGGCTGAGACAGATCAGGTGAACAAGGGCAGAGATTAATAAGAAAATATTAGGCCATTTAGAGGAAAGTAGGGAGCCCAATTTAGATTAGGACCCAGGGCCAAGCTAATTTGTATGAAGGGCACTTATGCAGTAGATAACCCAGTTTCTCATTAAATGCTCCGCCATTAAAAGGGTAATTTTTCATGAGCACATCTTCAGCAAGGTCTCAGTTATATTAGTTAAGAAATAAATAACAGATATCAGAGCCATAAGGTCATTACCATCAGAGGCACATGCTATTTGAGGGTGTTAAAGAGAGGGTCAGTTTTCATGCATCCTAAGTCATCACGAATCTCCAGCTTCTTTCACTGAAAGGACCACTGACCCTGTGTTTCGGGATGGACAAGAGAAAGGCCATGTATTTCAGCAAAAGCGTTAACATCATTGCTATCTATTATCAAGCATTCACTAAACCAGACCTTGTGCCAAGGGTCTTACCTACGATCTTCCATTTAATCCTCGTACCTGCTCTTTGAGTTAGACTCCGTAATGAGCCCTCTGGTACAGAAGATGACACCAACACTCAGCGCCAACCGCAGAGCCTACATTTTTAGTAACCGCTTTATTGACACATAACTCCCATACCATTCAATTCACCTTTTGAGAGTACACAGTTCAGTGGCTTTAGTACATTCTAGAGTTATACAACCATCACCACTAGCTAATTTCACACCATTTTCATCATCCCCAAAAGAAGCCCTGCATTCATTAGCAACCACTCTCAATCTCCTCCAAATCCACCAGACCTAGGCAGCCACCCATCTAATTCCTTTTTCTCTAGAGGCACCTATTCTGGAGGCAAATGATAGCTTATATAAATGGGGTCATACAATATGTGGTCCTTTGTAACTGGCTTCTTTCACTTAGCATCTCACTTTCAAGATTATCGCATGTATCAGTACTTCACGTCCTTTTTTGGCTGAATAATATTCCATTGTATGGATATACCACATCAACTGATGGACATTTAGATTGTTTCTGTTGTTTTGGCTATTATGAATAATGCTATGAGCACTGGTGTGTCAGTTTTTGTGTGGGCGTACTCTTCAATGCTCTTACTATTCTACCTAAGAGGGAAATTGTTGGGTTGCATGGTAGCTCAGGTTTAACTTTTTAAGGACCTGTTTTTCCACTGTTTTTCCAAAGTGGCTCTACCAGTCTACCACCTCACCTGCAAAGCAGGAGGGTTTTTGTTTCGCTGCCAGGTATTCTGGCCAGCATCCCTTATTGCTTGTGTTTTGTGCCTTAGGCATCCTGATGGGCCTTAAGTGATATTTCACCATGGTTTTGTTTAGCATATTCCTCAGGAATATTGATACCGAGCATATTTACCTGGGCTTCTTGTCTATTTGCATATCTTCTCTGGAGAAATGTCTATTCAAACCCCACAGCCTGAGTTTGAACCCAAGTGTCATGCAAAATGCCATGCTTGTAACCATTAGGCATGGGCCCTCCGGTGACCTCTCTAGATACCCTCTTAGGGCAGTTGCCATGTTTTGCTTTGTGTCACAGCTGTCTGAGTAGATGCCCTATGGATGCTGCAGTAAACTGGCAGATGGCTTACTCCTAGGATGAGTACGCCGTCACAAGCACACACAGTATACCCAATCCTCCTGTACCTTGTCTCACCTAATCCTCCAGAGTTACTGGAAATAGGCATTGTCATTATTCTGTGGATGAAGTCACTTCAAGTTCAGCTGGGAACAGAACCTTATCCAGTCCTGTTCCAAGGCCTGAGATCTCCCACTAGGAGGTAGCAGGACACGACGGTCCAGTGGAGGAGCTCCAGATTCAGAGGACCTGAGTTCAGCCCCAGTGCTCCTACCCATGCCCTAATCATGCTGCCTTGTATAAATTCCCGTCCATGTCTGCCACAGTGTCTTTCTCTGTGAAGGGCAGATAATAACAGTTGCTCCCACGTGAGTCATTGTGTGGGTCAAATAAATGACAGCATACAGGACAGTGACTGACAAACAGGAAGAGCTCAATCACTGTTGGCCATTGTATCTGGGTGGACGTAACTCCCGTTCGTCTGAGACAGTCCCTGGTTACACCTTTGGTCCTGACACTATCATCACTAGCACCCTCATAGCTCTCAGAAGTAAGGATGGTGGTCTGGTTAACACATTAGGTGGTCACCCAAATTATGTTATCATCATTTGTATACCACCCTGCCCCAGAGCGCTCTTGGTGCCAGACACTGTGCTGGCTTTCTGTGCCACCTAGGTGACTGGAACGTGTCTCCTCTCCTGCCTAGAGAAGGCCACATTTTAGAAGGGGACAAACACAGCTATACAAAATACGACCAGGGCTACGAATGTCATGTAGAGCTGAGGGGAGAAGAAATTGTTTCTTTTCAATGGGGAGAGGGTTAGAAGCAGGTGCAGAGGTGAGATGACATTTGAGGAAGGGTTGGTGAGAAAGCAGGGACTCAACAGGTAGAAAAGCGAGGGGGAAGTTTTCCAGAAGAGTAAAAGGTATGATGACATTCAGAGAACAGTGAGTAGTTGGGTTGGGCTAATGTTTCTCAGCCCTAGTTAAATTATAGAATCACTTGGGAACTATTAAAAATGCTTCCCCACCGCCCTTGCTGGGTGGCTCAGTTGATTGGAGCATTGTTCAGTACACCAAAAGGTCGTGGGTTTGATCCTGGCCAGGGCACATACATAAGTTTCAGGTTCAATCCCCAGTCAGGGAGAATTTGGGAAGCAACCGATGGATGTTTCTCTGTCACATCAATCTCTCTCTCTCTCTCTCTCTTCCTCCCCACCTTTTTCTCTCTCCAAAATCAGTAAAATATATCTTTGGATGAGAATTAAAAAATAATATAAAATATTCAATATATAAAATACTACTCCACAGATTTTTATTAGACTGGTATGGGGTGAGCCAGAGCCAATGAATGTGCTCTAGCACGTGGCTCCAGTGATGTTGGCAAAGGCTGCAAAGGCCTAGTCGTGAAGGACTTTGGAAGTCAGGCCAAAGCCTTTAGACCAGGGGTGTCCAGCCTGCGGCCTATGGGCCGCATGTAGCCCAGGGTGGCTGTGAATGTGACCCAACACAAAATCATACATTTACTTAAAACATTATGAGATTTGTGTGTGTGTGATTACGTGTCACAATGTATTTAACATGTGGCCCAAGACAACTCTTCTTCAAGTGTGGCCCAGACATGCCAGAAGGTTGGCCACCCCTAGCTTAGACTTCGTTCCTTAGGCCATGTGAGCTATTAATGATCCTGTCTGTTGTGAGGATTAGATTTCAAGGACATTGTAGCAACATTTGGGGAAGTATAAGGCTCTCATTGATAGACTGGTTGATTGATTATTCATTTATTCATTAATTGATTTATTTGATATATGGGATCTGGCACAAATAATACCCCTTTATTACAAAATCTTTTATTAGAAAATCATAAGTGTGTCATTCTGTAACATAACAATATCACACTCAAGCACACCATATGACATTTTAGGTGAAATGTTCAAATTAAAACTATAAATTATCACACCCATATTATTACCCTACCAAACACACTCAAGCAGGCGTTACTTCTGCCGGACCCTCTGTGTTGAGTACCTATGGTGAGTTCTAAGGTGCTAGAGATACAGCAGCAAACATAATATGTAAATATATAAACATCCCTGCACTCGTGGAGCTTACATTCTAGTGGTCAAGTCTGTATATTACTGCAGTAATTTCCTGATTCTAGTGTGATAGAGAACCACCTGTAATAATATGCAACAAAGATGTTTTCTTAGATTTGCTTTGTTTTCCATAGACACATTTTAAAAATTCGATTCCCTTATAGCATCTGTCACAGCATCCCTGGCCTTCATGTGTGACTCCCTCTCCACACTTGAGCTCCACAAGGGCAAGGACTGGGGGTGAGCCATCTGTGTCCTCTGACCCTAGCGTGGCATACCGTAGGCTCACAGTGCCCAGCTCTGCTGAATAATTAAATGAATGGATGAATTTATGTACTTATTCAAAAGAGGCTAGTGGATTCCAGGAGTCAGGAACACTGTGGGGAAGTAGAAGGAGTCACTTAGAAACCCCTTCCAGACAGATCGTATTTCAAATCCATGCCATGAGTGTGGTTCACTTAGTCTTCAAGGAATACAGTTCCTCACGGGGTAAAGTACAGGTCACACCCAGTCACCTAATGTTGCCTTTGCTCTATGCCATTAGAGAAGAGCAATTCTCCACCTCATCCCAACCTGCTCACTCCATAACCTGGGAAATGACTTGCCTCTGAATTTAAATGGACGCAGGCATTCCCCCGGGCACTGAGCGCATTCCAGGTTTTAAACAGGCCACAAGGATGCTGTCTGGAATTACACTATGTTCCTGTCTCGGAGCAGAGGGCACTGCTAATATGGAGGTCCCACACTGGGAGTGACCTCTCAGAAGCTTCGACAAAAACAAGTACCTCTATCAGGAGTCAGGCTGAAGGAAGCAGGCGATTAGCATTTTTACGACCCTGAGGCAGAGAGCCCACAGAACCCACCGGAGTCATAAAACGCCTCCCACTCCAGGCTGTTCGCTAAAGCCCGCTAATGGCCAAATAAAAGATATTTCACACCCAAGATTGCTCTCTCTTTGTTTCCCCCTCACAGGTTATAATGAGCATGGCCACAGAAACCCACACGGGAGCCAGGGGGAGTATTTCTTTTTCTAATCTGGTCAATCTGGCTGAGAATTCTTTTAACTTTTAACAGTTACAGTATGCCTCTGTCCAGAAGAGGTCAACTTCAACGTAGACCTTCTATCGAGCTGAATACTCACTTCTGTGTTTTAGATACTTAAACATCTAAGGAGGCCTCTTAGTCAGCTCAGCGGCTGCAACAAAGTACCACAGAAATCTATTTCCCACAATTCTGGAGACTGGGAAGTCCAAGATCAAGGTGCAGGCAGATTCGGTTCTGGGTAAGGGCCCGCTTCCTAACCTGCAGATGGCTGCCCTCTAGCTGTATCCTCACATGGCAGGGAGTGAGCCCATGAAGGGGCTCTGATTTGTCTTCCTCTTATTATAATGGCATTATTCCCACCGTGGGGGGCCCATCCCCATGACCTCATCTGCACCTAACTATCCTCCAAAAGCCCAACCTCTGATACCATCACATTGCGGGGTTGGGCTTCAATATAGGAATTTGGGAGCAGAAGAGACACAAACATTCAGTCTGTAACAAGAAGGGATAGGATTAGGAAGGAAGAGTCAAAGGTTGGATGGTACCTAAACATGAGTATGCACACCCCATTTTCACAAAGCATCTCATTGAAGCTTCACAGCAACCTTGGAGATAAAGCTGCAACCCATTCAGAAGAAAGGGGGACTGCCACATGGGGAAGAGAGGCCCCTGGTGCAAGGCCACACTGCCAGTGAAGGTGTACAGCTGCCTGACTCTGGGGTCGGAAGGTGTTGCAGTAGCTCTATGACTTCCCGTGTGTGTTTGCGTTAATGGGATGGTCATTTGACTTTCCGAGTGTTGGACTCTCCATCTGTACAATACTGTAGTTGTTTGCACTTCTCTGTAGGACAGTTACAAGGATTATAGGAGATAATACACGTTTTGCTCTCAGCACACTACCTGGCGCATGGCAGTCATTCAGTAACTATTTACTACCTTTCTCCTCACATAATGTATTTCACATTGCGCACCAGCGGCCCAAAGCTAACCACGGCACAGTCATACTGCAGTGGAAGTCAGGGTCCCATCTGTTAGGGACTTTTTTTTTCTTGGTTGCCTGGGAATAAGGGTGCAATTAGGAACAGAATGTTCCTTCCTGAGGCAATAAGGAGATCACCTTATGAATTATTAACACAGCACCCAAACTGAGACACCCTCCCACCTTCTGCACATCTGTCTGAATCACCAGTCCATCCATCTTGATGAAGAGAACTTCAAAGAGAGTTTGTTTTTTCCAGCCTGTCCAACATCATTTGGTCCATTGCTGAAAGCATCTTATTACCTGTTAGGTTGTCCAATTTAAGAACAGATTGTGTGGGGGGTGGGGAGGGGGGATTTCAGAGCCCAGCAGCACTGATAACTTACTTTACTTAGAATTCTAACTTGCAATTATCCAGGTGTTGATTTGCAATGGACAAATAATTATGTATGCTGGCTGCGTAGGAGAGAACACTGATTTGGTGTAATTACCTAGCTGGGTAGTGAGAAGAAAAAGGGAAACAGCACGCTTAGGGGGCTGTTAAAATGTTCTTTTATGAACATGGTTGCTGTCATTATTGCTAAAAGGTAAACTAATTAAAGAGTTAAAATCATATTCAACCTATGATTCATGTACACAGTTTCTACAAAAATGTTCTTCACCAGTATTGTGAAGAGAGCTCCATATGAAGGGCATCTGGAGTCCACTGGTACCTTCTTTCTGCACAAAGCCAAGTGCTAATATTCTACAGTCTAATTTGAGGGTCTGGAAATCTGCATTTTGAGGCTCAGCTCGTGATTCCAAGGCTAAGCCAGATGCAGAACCACTGAAGTGGAAGACAGGGTCCTCTGGTGATTCCACATGGATGACCCAACCCTTAGGCTCTGATAATTGGTCCTCCTGTCATTTCCTTGAAAAAAGTCTACTAGTATTTGTTTGTTTGCTTTCCCATGCTGTGCATTTGTAATGTTAATTTTTTAAATCTATTATAAAGATTGCATGGCATCATTCAAAAACTCTTCATAATAAAAGACAACAATGATTGGCCATAGCCCATCACTCTGGCAAATCCTTAGACCAACAATTTCCCAGCAGTGTCCCTTCAAACACCCACTCAAGTTTCTCTGAAGAAAAATGGATGGGATGACCACGCCAAATACGTTGGGGGCATGATTCCTGCTCCTTGTGGGGACTCCCCGTGCACGAGAGCACGTTAGGTAGGAGGAAGCCGGGCTGGGACTCTCCCCCGGTTAGAATGTGCACTGCTGGAGGGCTGATCTGTGCTCCCTGTGCATCCCCCAAACACAAGACAGTGTCTGGCATACAGTGAGTACTTAAAATTATCTGCTGACTAAATAAATATATTTGGTAGGGAACACTTTCTTTATCCAGAGTTTCCAACATCCCTCTTCCAAAACACGTACACAGAGTGTCTTCTAACTTTGGAAAACCAAGCTTAAATTTTAGTCACAGAGGCAAAGTCTCAGGTGCCATTAATCGTGGTCAGTGGCATTGTAACTCCCAGCACTTTGTACAAATAGAAGGCAGGCATAATAGACAAATGGCCAATCATATCATTGAGGACAAGGAAGCAGTGGCAAGATGGATTAAAGGAGAAGTCTCCTGGTTTGAAGTCTATAAAGACATCTGTACTCCTCGGTGGCTGAGACCTTCTGAATCCCTCCATGGAGACTGAGGAGCTCAGTGCACCCTGCTATCTTGGCTATCAAGGACCAGCCAGTCTGGCTTCTACTCTCCAGCCTGATTCTGAGGGTCCAAGGACGGCATACACCATTCACTTCCCTGGTCTTTGTATGGCTGGGCTTGTGGTTTTCTCCTGGTGGCCAAGGGGCAAAGAAGGTAAAACCACTGTGTTGCCACGAAGTGTAAAGTAACACACTGAGTGTGTAGTATAATCCTTCATCTCACGCTGATGTCACAGTGCAGGGCACAGAACAGCTTTGAACAACAAGTGAGCTCTTCATCATCCTCCTTTGACTCCGCACGACAACCCAGCATGGCATGTGTTATTAGTCCCTCCTTGTGTAGATGAGAAAACTCAGACTCCAGGAGGCAAAGACAGGCCCTAGATCACAGAGCTGGGAAAAGACAGAGCGAGGTGTGCTACAAATAAATGAAATTAACCAAAAAAAGCCTCAGGGAAGAGAATCTGAAGGTTGAGACTAGGTAAGAGATGGGAATACAGAAGGCAGGGGAAGAACAGGTCTGAATTCAGTCATTATTTTTGTTTCTGTCGTTTGCAACCAGTAGGGGCATGTTATGGTTTTGGTGCCTGCATGGAGAAAGTCAAAGGAGAAATATGCATATAAAAGTACAGCAGGAGCACTGGCTGGTGTGGCTCAGTGGACTGAGCACTGGCCTGTGAACCAAAGGGTCATTGGTTCGATTCCCAGTCAGGGCACATGCCTGGGTTGTGGGCCAGGTCCCCAGTAGCGGGTGAACGAAAGGCAACCACACGTTGATACTTCTCTTCCTCCCTTCCCCTCTCTAAAAAGAAATAAATACAATCTTAAAAAAAAAGTATAACAGGAAAATTGGATCTAAAGTCAAAGGAACATGGGGGCAGGGGAGGGAATGGCAAAGAACAGAGTCTGGAGAGGCCTCGGTTCTCAGCTGACTTTGCCACTTGGGGGCTCTTGGCCCAGAGGAAGTCGCTTCATCTCTCTGTAAATGAGGATAATAATGCTCACCTTGCAGGATTACTGTAAAAAACTGGGTGCTTTCCACACATCGCAATCATATATGGGAAGTGCCCAGAACCGGGTGGCTCTTGGCCAGTATCCTATGTTCACAATATTTTTACTCTTTTTCTTGTGAACTGCAGGCTACACATGGTATGCCTCCCAGACCCAGTTCTGGGAGAAGACTCATCCCTGCACGTGATATGCTAGCCTGGGAAGGCTCCTGGGTGAGTTAATTTCAGGGGACTGCCCAGCACCAAAGAGAGGCACCTCAGCAAAGGCCCTGCTCCCCTAGTTTTACCCCCTCTCCCCACTGCAGCTGGCGTCCAATAACTGGTTGCTTAAATGGGCTTTGGTATAAAGGCCCAGGCCCCAAGCCTCTATCTGAGACAACTCTGAAAGGCAGCCGGAGAATCCCCCGTGGAGCAGGGGGACCCACTGGGGCCTCTGTGCGGCTGTGCCAGTTCCACTTCTCCCTCTGCCCAGGCCTGCCACCTGCACTCACAATCGGGGCTGATCTGGAGGACACAACCCAAAACAAGCTTCCTACAGCAAATCTGTCTCCGCCACTGGTTTCCCAAAAACTCGATCAAAGTCAGTACAAAATCAATGCATTTGAGGGACGGTGCTCTGAAAGAGAGGGTCTTGATGAAGCCAGCACACACCTGCAGTGATCTGAGGGAGACGAGAGCAGGGCTCAGAGGCAGCCTGAGTGCTCACATCAGGAAAACTGACACTGATGCTCCACAAGACCGAGCCTGATCAAGAAAGTAAACCCAGAGGTAACACCCTCTCAACAAATGCAACTCACAGGCCCCTAGCAAAGCCGTTGGGCATTCGCCAGCCTTCCTGGGCAGCTGAGTCTGCAGGAATGAGCAGAGTGATCACCCACCCAAGGGCACCCTCGCCACCACCAGAAGTGGGAGGTATAGTGCAGTTGGCGTTTCTAAAGTTCACAACTTGTCTCCCTTTGGCAACTGCAATGATAGCAGATACTAGGCATCTACAAAGCCCTGGGAACTGATGACAAGTGAAGACAATCTTGTTTTCAAATGAAAAATAACAGACATTTTAAAAACTTTTCCTTTTTCCATTTTTTAAAACTGCTTTTTTTTTTTTTCTAATTACAAAGTAAAATGTGCTCAATCCTTAAAATTTGGAAAATGCAGGCAAGAGAAAAAGGGGAAAGTTGCCCATAAAACCCTCCAGGGATATCTGTGAGTTGTATGAGAGTACACGCCCATCCCAACTTTTTCCTCAGTGTACACACACAACCACACACTTCTAAACAATGTCTTCACACTGTCAGTCTGTAGCTCGTTTCTTTCATTTGGCAGTGTCTTGTATAGTCTGTCCCATATTGGCATTTTTGCAATGTGATTCTCAGGGCTGCACGATATCCCATCATAGACATGCATCACAATTCCCTACTATTGGACAGTCCAGATGTTCCAATTAAACAGTGTAAAGAAGGCAATACTGAGAATTTCTTCAAAAGACAGAAGGAAGATAGAATTTCCCTGTGAGGATTCCCACATGGACTCTTCCTACACTTATCAGAGTTGATACTTATTTTCCCCTCACCCCCCTCCACTCCAGAAAAGTGTGGAGGAGGCAATTTGTGAAAACCAATGCAAAATTAACCTCTGCCGATGTCTTTCACTGAAAGAAACCCATGAGGGTGAAGGGATGATGACAGTCTGATTTGGAAGCATCTTGTCCCTTCTGGATATGTTGGCCATGGAAAGCCGGGGGACTGAGCAAGGACAGAGAAGCAGGAGAATCGACTTCCTCAGTGAGCTGGGGTCACAGTACAGCAGGGAACAGCCGAGCCCTGAGTTTGAAGGGCCCACCCAATGTGCATGAGCACTTGACATTTGAAAGCTTGCTCTTGGATCCAGACGGGAGTTCATTAAACCATGGATGAACAAGGGCCTATCTTTTCACATGCAGCTGCAATTGGCCAGGAAGTTTCTTCTGCGGCAGCTACAACTTTCAGGGAGTCATCTCCATTAGGGAAAAAAAACAAAACACAAGAGTGTTTAATTGGGTATCTTCGCTGCCAACTTGTTTGCAGACTGTTTTTTAAGGGAGATTATTTTGGTCCTGGTATATTCTGGTGTGAGCAAGATTCGTGCTTTATCTTCCATCTGCCTTCTAAACAAGAGGGCTGTGTATACTATCGACTGATTAAATTATTTCTTTAGAGTACAAAGAAGTATTTGTGATGAAGACAACAGAGAGGGCAAATCAATTATTTACCCAGGAGGCTTCAATATAAATTACATTTGATTAAACTCAGAGATAAATCTCAGTGACCGAGGGTGTAAGTGAAGTGTTCTGGGAGAGACAGTGACTAAGAGCCCCCAGACATTGCTTGTAATGAATGCCAGGGCACGGGCCCAGCCCAGCATCCCTGGATTTCTGACACAGCCAGCAAATGTTCGCACATGCCACAGACACGTGTTGAATGTCTACTATGTAGCACTGGCCCAGGTCCCAGGGTCCATTTGGGAACAAGAGAGAGAAAGTTGCTTCTTGCCTAGAGCTTTAGATCTAAAGGCGAAAGGAAGATAATAAGCCAGTAAATAAATAATGAACAAGATCGTTCCAGATTGTGATAAGTGTTATGAGGATGATAAACAGTCTGATGAAATGAAGAGTGACTGGGACAGGGTGGGGAACAATTAAGTGAGACAGGCTGGCCCATGAAGGCATTTCTGTAGAAACGACATTTGAAAGGAGATGTGAACAACAAGAAAAGGGCAGTCCTGCCAGGAGGGAACGCGTCTGGCCTGCTTACAAAGCAGAAAGAAGCAAGTGTGCTCAGAGCAGAAAAATCGAGCGGGAGAAGGTGGGAGTGGCAGCAAAGGAGGAGGCGGGGCCCTTCAGAAGGGTTGCTTTAGAAGTCAGGTAAGGAGTGTGGCTTTGGTTCTAAGTGCAATGACAGGCCACTGGGCTAGGGGGTGGGGAGGCCGCGTCAGGCAGGTGTATGACTCACATTTTGTAAAGACTTCCCTGACTGCTCAGGGGGCAAAAGGGGGGCAACGTTGAAGCAGGAGTTTTGTGCTAATCCAGGTGAGATGAGGATGATGGCAGAAGATGTAGAAAAAATCGACTGAATCAAAACAGACATTGGAGGAAGAGCAGATACAGCTTTATTCATAGAGTGTCTGCAGAAGCAACAGGAAGTGGAAGGAAACCAGTGTGACTCTTGAGTTCTGGCTTAGCTCCCTGAGTGGAACACAGTCACTTCCTGGCATAAAGTCATCCCAATCAGTGATGGAGACAGAGCCAGCCAATGGATCTTGATGACTTAATGTTTCATTCAGGTCTTTCAAATTCCAGCTGTGTAGAGAGTATGTGAGATTCGGGAGCAGAGAGTACAACTCCCAAACACCTGCTCTGCCACAAGGATAACAGACCTCATGAAGTCACTGAAAATTCCTTACTTACTATATGGAATAGAAAAGGCCTACCTGGAAGTCTGAGTGAAGGGGACGTGGGAAAGTGGTCTGCTTGGCTCATAGGTGCTCCATAAATGTGAGTTCCTTTCCCTCCAGTTTAAATTCAGCACCAGAATTCAGAATGAACTGTGTCGATGCTGAAAACCCATAGCTTCTTCTTGGCATGATGTCATCATATAAAAGCATCACTTCTTTTTTCTCTTCCTGCATTTTTAAAGTTTCTATCTTACTGAGAGTTTGAGAGCTGGAACTTTGTCTCATTCATCAAGAGTAGATACCTTTCAAGATAACGGCCACATCTTCAGGCTGGAACACCTGCTCACTGCCCCTTCCCATGCAACAGCACGGCCACCGTGGCTGTGTTTATGCAATATGACCCCCCCTCCCCGGCCCCTCTTGACTGAACCAGGTGGTGACACCTGGTCCAAGCTGTGTTGCTTAGAGGCCCATCCTCGGTCAATGGAAACTGAAGCAGACAGAGGAGTCAGTCTGTCCTTGTCACCAGAATTGAAACATGAGGATCTAGAATTCTGGGGGCTATCTTTTCCTGCCATGGGCCTCCATAAGAGAAGGCAAGCTTACAAAAAAGCAAAGGAGAAAGGTGTGATTCCAAATTCTTGGGTTGTCTTTCCACAGGCTCAGCTCACACATGATGTTCCTGAAGTTCTGCAAGATGCTCCTGGGTCCTTATGATAGGTCCCTCTGTTGTATTTAAGCCCATTGAAGATGACTTCTCTTACTCGTAAATGGAAAAATTTTCATTAGCAATGGATGTGCATTTATGTATATCTAGTCCCTCAGCCACTACTGGCTGACAGGGAGATGGTCCCAGAATGCTTGCTAAAGGGAAGGGAAGGGGATGACTGCACCCAGTTCACTGCCCCAGGGTCTCTTGCTTTATTCCCAGTTCTCTCCCTAGATTCCCATATGCTAAGAAAGCCATGAAAAGAGAAAAAAATTGGGTTGAGATGATCTTTCCCCTGGCTTTATCACTAAGATCTCAGATCTCAAACTGTCTGACTTTTGTAGTTTACCTCTCTGAATGGCATATCTTTCAATGAATTTAAAATATAAGAGGCAATTATCTTCTAAACAACTTCTTTCAGTCCTCTTCCTTCCAGCAAGAAAAAAATACACAGGTCTCATTGATCAAATAACAAAATCATGAATACCTCACAGCCTTGCTGACTTCAACAAGCACCTCCCTTCTAAAGAGCTCAACGTGGTCACATGCACAACCTTAATGTTTCCAAAACCACTGTACTACAGTGCCAGGGAACATATGAGACACATTTTGATAATCATCAATAATAGGATATACCATGTCAAAGGAAAACAGAAAAAAGGATTAAGTTCCTTTTAGTTTAATTCGGTCAACATTTTATGAGCATCTTTTACATGATTGACATTGTGCTGGAGGATGGGGCTATCATTTATTAAAGACCTACCGGGTTCTGGGCATAGTGGTCGACACTGGCATACATTACTTTTCATTTAGCCCATATTGTTGCCCTAAGTGGTGTTTCGACTTCGCTTTGTGCAGATGAGAAAACAAGACAGTCTGAGGTCAGGAAACCTGCCCAGAGTTCACATAGCCAATAAGGTGATGTGATTTATCCAGGATTCACTCCAGTTATGCCTGTTTCCACGCCTCTGTGTGTTTTCCTCTCTACCCAAGTTGTCTCCCTGAGGAGATGAGTAAAATGGAATGACTCCTTTTCAAAAAGTCCTCAGTCTAGTGGAAGAAACGTAGTTCCATAAAAGGCAAAATGAAGTATATATAATAAATAGAGCTGCCGCCAAAGTGCAAAGGGAGCACCAGGGAAGAATCACACATTCTGATGGATGGGGAAGGGCTGGCTATGAGGATGAGGTGGTATTTCAGTGGGAGATGAAGGGATACAAAGGATTCCAGAGCAAATCTCTTAAAGGAATCCTGACAAAAATGGCAATATTCATTATTGCACACCTACTCAGTAAGCCCCAGGAAGAAGTGGCAAGCATCATAATTGAACACCAATTATGCAACGTTTAATGCCATCAATGACCCTAGGAGGTAAGTATTATTGATTTTCAATTTTAGAATTTACTCTAAAACTCTAAAGGTAGCTTCTTCCATGTCACACAATCTTCATTTCATTGTCAATTATTTCAAACCCAGTTCTCTTTCACTCCAATGTATTTTCCATACCAGACCACGTCTTCCACAGAATTGAAAGACCAAAAAAAAAAATTAAAAAGAAAAAGAAAAAAAGCTGTAAATTATAGGTGCAATAAATTATAAGGCCTTTCTCTCCCCTCAAGGAATTTACAATCAAGACAGGGAAGTAATACATAAACCTCTGAAAACTGAAACAAGAAATCAAGAGAGAAAAACAAGGTAAGAACAATAGAAGCCACAATCCGGGTCAGTCCAGGAATAACTAGCATATATATTACACTGAGCAGTGTCCCAGGGGGTTACAGGAGAGACACAGGACTTTGAAACATGGTCCTCAGAGGAAGTTTACAGGGACAGGTGGGACTAGAGCCGGGTTTCAAATGATGTGCACAATTCACATGAAGTGGGGATGTTGACAACCTCCCTCGGTCAGGGTTAAAGGCAAGAGCAGGGTCAGAAAAGCTGATGCAAACGAGCCCTTATCTAACTCTGCTGCATATTACCAGGCATACCTCATGAGCCAGGAATGGTTCTAGGAACTTACAGATGAAAAGAAGCTGTGACTCGATGTCATGAGTTGTCCAAGTCATACAGCCAGGAAGAACGGGTTCTGCATTCCAATGTGTCTGTCTGACTCCAAAGTTCATGCTCTTTCCACTACGATCCAACACCTGTGTGTCTGGGCTCAGATTTGGGAGGATGATGAATGCCAGCTCAGATTTCCCCTGTGGATGTTAAAGATGTCTTTGTTCAGGGGCAGGGTGTGTGCAAGTCCAGTTGAAGTAAGAGGAATTGGTGCCAAGAATATGAACCTTTTACTCCTTTTTAGGAAAGGGATTAATGAGAAGTCAAGCATCTGAAAGGCAACCAAGACCTTGACAGTCCACACACTGAATAATCTGGTTCCAAAATCAGTAAGAATGAGAGCACTACAACAAAAGGTCACTGTGGAGAATTGATGCCATAGGACATGCTCTCATGAAGATGAAGCCATCAAGGAAGTGCTTCATGCCATAGTCCTTTCCCCATGCTCACTCTTCCCTCCATACAAGTGGACATCCTACTACCCCTTCCTTCTAGAGAAAATTGCCACTCTTAAGCTTCTTTGATTATATTGATACTCCTTCTTTCCTGATTTATGCATCCTTTCTTCTGAGATCTTTAATGGAGATATTCTCTGACATTCTGTCCATGGTCTTCTTTTTTTCACTTGATAATCTCACCCTCTCTTAGATGACATGTAGTCAACATATTTATCTCCAATGCCTTCCTGAGCATGGTGCCCACATTTCCACCTGCCTTCTGAATGCTCACATCTGAGTTTCGTGCAATGAGCAAAATTTAGTATGTACAGAACAGAGATGACCAATTCTCCTTTACTCAAACTGGTTCTTCCCTCTTAATGCCCAGTTCTGTGGTCACCCTCAACTCCCACCCTCTCCTGTGCAGCCTTACCAGGCCAAGTTAGAGTGTAGTCACAACTCTGTAATCTAACAATTCACTTACAGCAGCATTAGCAACAGCACCCAGCACACTGTAGTTATTTGCAGGTCTGGTGCTCTAATTGTGATTCTTTTTTAAAAAAGATTCTATTTATTTATTTTTAGAGGAAGGAGAAGGGAGGGAAAAACAGGAAGAGAAAGATTAATGTGACAGTGGTTGCCTCTCATATGTGCCCCAACTGGGGACCAAACCCACAACTCAGCTATGTGCCCTGACAGGAAATTGAACTGACTTGAACTAGCGAACTTTGTAGTATGAAGCTCAATCCACTGAGCCACACTGAGCCACACTGGCCAGGGTACCAGTTATGATTCTTATTCATGGTTGAGTCTTCAGTGTCTAGGATAGTGCCCAGCACCATGCAGGTAATATTTGTTAGATAAATAAATGCCATGGGCAGAGTATCCAGGGCAAAAAATTGAGAGAAACTGTTGATTTCCCCTTTTCTTTACCATGTCTTTCACATGGGATCTAAGAATTATAAATAATATTTCTAAAATGTCCTCACTGTCACCACATTTATTCTGGTTCTCAAATCTCACCTTGATAATTCCAGGGTCTACTGATTTATCTGTTCACAATTTCTTCCTACTTCAATCCATTTGATAGAGAACTATAAGATTGCTCTCAGATAGAACATTCTTATAATGTCATTCTATTATTCAAAAGTCTTCAATGATTCTACTTCCCTCCAAACCAAATAATAAAGAAATTTCCCATCCATGTATTCAATATTTCATCAAATATCTATTGTACATCTACTTGCTAAGCATTAGGGAGCTAGAGGAAAACCTGATAGACAAATTCCTTGCCCTCATGAAGATCACAGTCTTTTCTATTGGAAAGAAAACTAATTCCTTCTTCCTCACTGCCATGTTCTCTAACATATGCTCTTTGCTTCAGACAAATGAAGCCCAATGACATACAGGTCCCAGAATACATCCTACATGTCTATACATCTGTGTGTTTCACTGCACCATTTATTCTTTCAAGAACAAGAATCTCTCATATCTCATCTGCCAGGCCACCTTTGTAGCTGTCACCTTCTTGTTCCCACCTGCCCACCAGTTCAAATTTTGGGGAATCTTGCCTCCCAGTTCTCTCTTAAGTGATAAATTTAGTTCCTTCCAAAATGCTATTTTTCCCTTTCTCTCTCTCTCACAACCTATTAATTCTATTCCCAGACATTACTAAAAGCCCCTTTCTCTTTAGTCCATGTTGGACAGTTTTTTGAGAAATAAACTAAAATACACACACACAGAAATCAACTTATTTACAAAACACATGTTCTAACACAACTACAATCTAGTCATGGATTGAGTCATTAACAGCCTTACAGGGAGAGAGGGATGTGTGTCCCTTTACCAATTACAGAGAAACTCACTCTTCAATAAGTTATTTTTATTAATATTAATTGATCACTTTACTATGTGCCAGGCTTTGTGAAAATATCTTACAAACATCACCTCATTCAATTCTCACCAAGATCCTATAATGTAGACAATGTTATCATCCACATTTGACAGATCTTGACATCCACATCTTGACAGAATAAACCAAGTCTCACAGAAATAAAAGGGCTTGACCAAGGTCACATGGACAGTTGGACTTTATTTGAGCTCAAGTAACATTTTTTACCATTAACAATCTTGGACTTCTGGTCAAGATGGCGGCATAGGTAAACACAGCTCACCTCCTCACACAACCACATCAAAATTACAAGTAAACTACAGAACAACCATCATTCAGAACTTTCAGAAACAGAACTGAATGGAAATCCTATAGCTACAGAATCAAAGAAGTAATCAACTAGGGAATTAAAGAAGAAACCACATTGAGACTGGTAGGAGGGATGGAGATGCAGAATGGGCTGGTCCCACACCCACATGTGGCAGATAAAAATTGGCAGGGATATCTCAGGAATGAGAGGTCTCAGCCCCACACTAGGCTTCCTAGCCAAGGGTTCCAGTACCACGAAGATAAGTCCTCATAACTGTAGGCTGTAAAATCCAGTGGGATTGAAACTGTGAAAGACAGAAACTTCTGGAGTCCCAGGCTGTTCTTCTTACAGGGCCCAGAAATGGACTTAACTCAGACTCACTCCCTCTGAGCTCCAGCAGGGGGGGCAGCAGTTTGAAACTCAGCAGAAACACACAAGGAGGAATTGAATTGTCTGGCATCAGGATGAGAGGTAGGGGCAGCTTTCTCACAGAACAGAAGGGCTGGCAAAGGCCACTGTTCCTTTTCTGAGTCCTCTTCACACAGAACCAACAGGCAGGTGCCATGTCTGAAACTCCACCAACCTGGATCACACTTTATCCCACTGTGGTGATTCTCTGAGGACACAACCCATCCAACTTTAGGTCCCACCTAAGCTGTTTCCAGTTGCTTTTCAATGCAAATGGCTTGTCTCAGCTTATGCTTCAGATTTTCCTAAATTCTCTCAAAGAAGCAGCATCTGGCCTCAGTGTGCCCTGTACCTCTTGCTAACTGGCCCCAGGCTCAGCACTAGCAGCAGCCAGTCTTGGTTCACATCTTAACCTCGCCTGAGCACCTCCAAATCAGCACAAGTAGCATCCATCTGCAGGTCACTTTGTAACTCATACTGGGTGGGCCCAGACAGAACACAGGTGGTGGCTGACCTTGGATGGGCCAACAGCAATCAAGGCTCAATGGCAAGAAGAGGGTGTGCACAGTCCATATGGTGGGCACAACTTTAGTACCCAGCTGGGATGATAGGGGAGGCTGTGCCACTGGACCCTACAGGACACCTACTACATTTAGCCATTCTTCCAAGCCTCAGAGATGAAGCAGCTCTACCAAATACATAGAAACAAACACAGGGAGGCTGCCAAAATGAGGAGACAAAGAAACATGGCCCAAATGAAGAACAGATCAAAACTCCAGAAAAAGAACTAAACAAATGGAGACAAACAATGAACTAGATGCAGAGTTCAAAACACTGGTTATACAGATGCTCAATGAACTTAGTGAAAACCTCAACAGGATAAAAAAGATCCAATCATAAATAAAGGATACACTAATTGAAATAAAGAACAATTTACAGAAAATCAACAATGGAGTGGATGAAGCTTAGAATTAAATCAGCAATTTGGAATATAAGAAAGCAAAAAATACCCCATTAGAACAGCAAGAAGAAAAAAGAATCCAAAAAAAATGACGATAGTGTAAGGAGCTCCTGGGACAACTTCAAGCATTCCAACATTTGGATCATATGGGTGCCAGAAGGAAAAGAAAGAGAGCAAGAAATTGGAAACCTATTTGAAAAAATAATGACAAGAAACTTCCCTAACTTGGTGAAGGAAATAGACACACAAGTCCAGGAAGCTCAGAGAGTCCCAAACAAGATAAACCCAAAGAGGCCCACCCCAAGACACATAATAATTAAACTGTCAAATGTTAGAGACAAAGAGAGAATCTTAAAAGCAGCAAGAGAAAAGCAATTAGTTACCTACAAGGGAGCTTCCATAAGGCTGTCAACTGATTTCTCAAAAGAAACTTTTCAGGGTAGAAGGAACTGGCAAGAAATATTCAAAGTGATAAAAGGCAAGGACCTACAGCCAAGATTACTCTACCCAGCAAAGCTTTCATTTAGAATCAAAGGGTAGATAAGAAGCGTCCCAGACAAGAAAAATCTAAAGGAGTTCATCATCATCAAACCGGTATTATATGAAATGTTAAAGGGTCTTCTTCAAGAAGAAGATAAAAAAATATGAACAATAAAATGGCAATAAATACATATCTATCAACAATTGTTTCTAAAAAACAAAATAAACAAACAAGCAGAACAGAAACAGAATCATAGATACAGAGAATGTTTTGATGGTTGCCAGATGGGAAGGGGATCAGAAGGATGTGGGCAAAAATGGTGAAGAGATTAAGAAGTACAAATTGGTAGTTACAGAATAATCATGGAGATATAAAGTACAGTATAGGGAATTTTGTAGCCAAAAAACATATGCATGACCCATGGACATGGACAACAGTGTGGGGATTACCTGAGGGAGTGGCAGGGCTGGGTAGAGTAGGGCAAAGGGGGAAAATCTGTGATAACTGTAATAGCATAAACAATAAAATGTAATTTTTTAAAAGACTTTATTTATTTTCAGAAAGAGAGGGAACAAAGGAGAAAGAGAGGGAGAGAGAAAGAGAGGGAGAGCAACATCAATGTGTGAGAGAAACAACCGGTTGCATCTCACATGCTCCCAACTGGAGACCTGGCCTCAACTCAGCATGTGTCCTGACTGGGAATTGAACCAGAGACCTTTTGGCTGCAGGCTGGCACTCAATCCACTGAGCTACACCAGCCAGCACATAAAATATAATTTAAAAAATTAAATTAAATTAAGTTTTAAAAATTCTTAAAAAACAAGTTTAACCATTAACAGCATACTGTCTTCTTTAGGTACGTAATTAATGGATATAATATACTTAGCAAAATGCCTAACACGTGGTAATCATTCAATAAACGTGATAGATGATAGATGCGAGAGAGAAAACAGGCTGACAGATAAACACACAAGTGTAAACTATATTCACATACACTACTGCACAAAGTCTTGGCAACAGACCTGTCAGGAACATATTATTAACCTGCTTTAAAAATAAAGAAACTGAGATCCTGGCAGGTGCAGGTGTTTTGATATGTTTTTCCACCTAAACCTCAGTAGGTGCATGACTGGAATGCACGTGTCCGAGTCCAGCTCCAATGCCCTCTGATATGGCCCCATTGTCGCTTTGCTCTCCCAAACCTATACCGCTCACCTTCATTGTCTTTCAGCAACCCAGGAAAACAAAAAGGGTCTGCTCTTCCCTCAAAGATGTGTTTTGGAGAGGTCACGGGTTGGCTACTTTTGCTCTCAGTCTCTTCACGAAACCACCCACAGGTGTGAAGCTTTTGATACTTCAAAAATCCTCTCTCTTGGAATTCTGACGCCTGTGGGCATCTCGCTCCGTGGGGCCCTGCCTTCCTCTCTGCTGTCTGGAACACTTGAAGGCACTAAGATCTCAGGTTCTCAGATCAAGATGAAGGTTTCAAAGTGGCTTGGCAGTAAAGAGAAGAGTGCTTTGCATCATGGCCGGGAAACTTTCCTTTGAGCCAGTGGATCGGTGAGGCTGGTTCCTGGAGTCTGATGAATTTCTTTAAAACAAAGGTGCTCAGAGTGGCAATACCGATATGAATACCCAGCCAGGTAGAGGATTTTCCATGTAACACTGACTAGAAAGCAAAGCTGTACCAAACAGGGCCAGGGGCAAGGAAATGCCAGTGAAGCACTGGAGCGCAGGCATGAACTTGAACCCAGATGGAGCTCCATTTTCAGTGTAAAAAATGCTCCATTAATATGAAGAACTAAGGGAGGTGGCTTGCACTCACTTAACACAACACACATCACTCAGGATGGTTTCAGGGAGGCTGCTCGGCTGCTGTCTCCACTACACCTGCACGTATCTTCTCCTGCTGGAGGAGAGACAGGCGGGCTAGAAGAAAAGAAGCCCTCATTTCCCAGCTCTCTGAGATGCCTTAAAAATGTTTCTTCAAAACGACAAGAACGGCAACATGTTTGTATCTGCTGTTCCTTTTCAGGTCGGCCTCATGAGGCCGTTCTTATTGTCAAATCTTCCTCAGCACGGTGTGTGTGTACAAGATTACTGCAGGCACCACCCAGAGGATTAAAAAATACATATTCCATATCATACAAAAAGAGGGCAGCTCTTCTACATGCCGCCTGGAAGATCAGAAATGGGATGTACTGCACCCCTCGGTGTACACCTGCAGAGGGGACCTGCAGCACACTTATTTGAATAGGAGACTACAGAAGGAGAAGGGACAAGAAAGAAGAAAAGTAAGGAACCACCACTGAGTGACAGGTGTGTGTTTGTATCCTGGGGCTATTATAACAAAGTACTACCAACTCCACGGTTTTTAAAGAGACAGGTATTTCTAACCTGGGCCAGGTGGCTCAGTTGGTTGGAGCATTTTCCCATATGCCAAAAAGTTGTGTGTTCGATTCCTGGCCAGGGCACATACCTAGGTTGAGGGTTCAATTCCCAGATGGGGAATGTATGGGAGGGAACTGATTGATATTTCTCTCATTCTCTCCCCCTTCCTCTCTTTCTAAAATCAATTAAAAAACACAAATCCTTGGGTGAAGATTAAAGAACAAACAAACAACAACAACCTTCCCCCCCCAGATATTTATAGTTTCGCAGTTCTGGAGGCCAGATGTCCAAGAACAAGGTGTTGGCAGGAATAGTGCCTTCTGAGGGCTGTGAGAGACACCTGGTCCCATGCCTCTCACCTAGTTTCCCGTGGCTTGCAGGCAATCTTTGGCATACCTTGGCTTATAAATCCATCACTCCAATCTCTACCATTGTCTGCATGTGGCATTCTCCCTAACTTCCCCTTATTGTTAGGACACTAATCATATTGGATTAGGGCCCATCCTAATGACCTTCTCCTAAACTAATTACACTTGCAATGACCCTATTGCTAAGGAAGGTCACATTCTCAGGTACTAAGAATTAGGTCTTCAACATACAGGGGTGAGCAAAAGCAGCTTTAGTTGTTCATATGGAAAAAGACATGGAGTAGCTTTATTAACCGTGTTTCGCATACTCACAAATGTAAACCTCCTTTTGTCCACCCCTGTATAAAATTTTTGTGGTGGGGGGCCACAACTCAAACTATAACACAGGTGCTTTATCCATGTTAGTTCATTTAATCTTCAAAACTATTCCATGGAAAAATAAGACACTATGGTTCCCTTTCTACCAAAGAAAAAGCAGAGGCTCAGTCAGGTGAAACGATTCAGCCAAACTGCATGGGTAGCAAGGATGGAGCTAACATTTGAACCTAAATCTGATGACCCATACAATGCTCTTTCCACTACCTGACCTCCAGCCGTGGTTATCAAGGCCATAGTACAGCACTCAGGTACCTGGTCCACCTGCTGCCACAGATGACTGGCCCCATTTTAAGTCCTTCATAATGAGCCCCGAGCATCAGAAAAGTGGAGCTGTATGTCACAGACACAGTGATCAGAGGCACGCAGCCATAGGTACCAGTCACTTACCCCCGAAACAGTGTGAATACCAAATCATGGGGTTATTAAAGTCAGAAACAACTCCGAGGTGGAGTGAGAGTCTAATTGCCAGACAGAGAGGCCAATGAGAGAGGAGACTCCATCCTGTGGTTCACACTAGAGAGCTTTCTGAAATTAAAGCAGGCTAAAGCAAACGTGGTTTCCTCTGGACATTTCATAAAGGCCATTTCATTGCTTTTCTTTCTTACTTGGCACAGGGCCCAAAAAACATTTTACTGTTTAGATATGGTTTAGGTAAAGAAGACCTGGTTCTTATTAACAGAGTTGCCAATTGGAATATATTTTTCACCAGGAAGGAAGAACTGCAATGATTTCAGTCTACCTGGAAATGGCGGCGGAGGGGTGGGGGGCACTATAATGCTTTTAAAACTATTTAATTTGAAAGTCTGGGGATTTCATGGAATTTCCAAATTAAATCTCTATTTTTGCCTTTTCAGAAACTTAGATCTAAAAATGAGTAGGATATGGTCATAGCCCTTAACAAGCTCCCAGAATTGGAATCATGTTCGGTTCCTCTTACCTGGTAGCAAACGTCTACGTAGGAAGTTTGATAACTGATTGCAGCTGTTGGCAGATGGACTACAACAAAACCAAGGAGATTCCTGGAGGGGTGGCTTGAGATCAGGCTAACTTAAAACTTTTGGCCCGCAATCCCCACCATCAGGATTCTGTCACTGGCTTTTTAGACTTGGTGCCTGTTGGTATTTATACACTCACCCCTCCCTTTCTACACATCACCCTCTAATACCTGCTCCTAGCGTCCCAACTCCAGATCAGACTCCTTGTCCAGGGTTCTCCTGCCCTCCCCCAAGAGTTATCCCCATCCTCATCTGACTGTATTGAAGTAAAACACATTTTTTTTCAGAAGGCTTATTATTAGGTGCTGAGCAATATAGGAAAGAGAGGGAGATGACTATGACTTGCTGCCTATCCCCAGCAGGCTCATAATCTAGTAGAAAAACTAGAGATTTGAACCACTGATAATTTTCCAATAAAGATGTATCGATTGAATGGACGGGAGTGAGAAAAGAGGAAACACTAAAGCTTAAATTATCTGAGCTCCTACTACGTATCTGTCCTTTTTAATGTAGTTGCTTTATTTATATGCCTTACTTTACTTTATCTCAAATCCTCAGAATGACTGTAGGAGGTGTACAGAAGAAGACTTGGTAAGCTAGCTGGTGGTTTGGATCGACCCTTCCACATTATCTGACGCTGGCTTCACTCCGAACACTAATGCCACGCAGGCTACTTGAGTTTTCTTCGATTCTGTTATGTTAGATGTTTTCCAAGAGTCCCATATCTTTGTTCCCAAACCTGTTTATGAGAGTTGCATTTGTTATTGTATGCACACGATGATTAATTAAATAGTACATCTGTCAGCAAACATGAGTACAAAAGGAAAAGGAGTTATTTCTATGAAAATGAAGTTTAACATTGGGAAATAATCAAAAAGGGCAAGTTGTTAGAAGAAAGTTCTACCAAAAAAAATTAAATGAAAAAACACAGGGATCTAGAAGGATTCTAACAATCTGGATAAGGGCTGCAAGTGCTTTTAAATCCTCACGGCACTTTAAAGAAACCCATGCTGGAAATCATAGATGTGCTTGATGGGTGTAGATTTCATTGGAAGAGTACCCAGCATCCCAATTAGCAAAATTATTCCAAGGCCAAGTCCTTATACTGACATCAAAAGATCCACAAATTGATGAACATTTATTATATATTGTCACTTGAAATAAAATTTAAATGAGGGCATGAATCATTTTTTATGATTCCAGACTCCAATTTTTTTTTTGATTACCTGACCAACTACACATTCCAATCTTCTGTGTTAACTGCTATTAACAGGAAGATTTCTCTGTTGGGTTAACATCCTATTAGCTAAGAAGCTCTGGGAGTCTTCCTGCAAAGTAGGTCAATTCTTTGCTCTATGATTCTGATCATGTCAAGGCACTTATTTATGAGTTTTCTCATTCAACTCACTTCAAATAGAGTCATATTTATATTATGGCAAAAAATTACATCCACTATAGCCTTTGCTTTTAGCACCTTGGTGAACAATAGGAAAGTATTAATTATTTATATAGCATATTTGCTCTGAAATAATGAAGCCCCCACATAGCGTAACAATGGCCCAACCTGGAGAATTTCTCAGAAGGATCACTGTCTTGCTGTACAAGTTCCAGGTGGTTCAGGGGCTGGCCCTCTGCTAATAGAGTTCTCTTAACTACTATTGGACAATGCAGAGAGTATCCAACACTAGACACTCAGTTCAAAACCCCGGGGAAAGGCAACCCCAGAAAATCCTCATTTCCAGAAAAGCCAGCTTCCAGGCTGATGTTTAGAAGCAGCTGCATTTTCCTTCTTGAGTTTTTCTCCAATTGGAAGCATTATAGCAAAGCAGTTAAGGGCAATGTGGACAGGCCTGGATTCAAATGCAGACGCTGCCACGTTCTGGCTGTGGGGCAAGTTAGTTAACCTTTCTAAAGCAATGTTTCCCCATTTATAATGCGGTGATGATAGTGTTTATTTTATGGGATTGTTGTGAAGGTCAAACAAGACGATGTATGTGAGGGTGGGAGTATTCTTGGCTCCCCTTGGAGGTCTGGCATTTTAGCTTCAGCATTAACCAATGTGATAGAAGTGTCCTTCTATATTAAACAAAACGCCTCCGCCATAATCTGAATCTTGTTTTAGAGTATGGCAGTCTTTCTTTAGTGGGTGAAATGTAAAAATCTCTATTATTATGACTGTTCTTCTACTTCACTAACATGAGGAGGGACTGCGTGCCAAGAGGTCTAGTAAAGTCCAGATCCTTCTGGTTGTGGGCAAATATTTGCAAGATCTCACCTAGAGGAGATAGAAGACC
Source organism: Macrotus californicus (assembly GCA_007922815.1). NCBI lineage: Eukaryota > Metazoa > Chordata > Mammalia > Chiroptera > Phyllostomidae > Macrotus > Macrotus californicus. The sequence continues at coordinate 94,669 of VMDR010002185.1, forward strand.
TCCCAGGGCAAACATGAACAAGTAAGAGGGTCATAGGGGCAGGAAGAGGGAAGGAGTGTTATCTAATGTGGACTTTGTCCACAATGTCCAGTTAGAACTGGGCAGTAGACATCCAGGCCCAAGGCAATAATGGACGTTCCCAAGACTCTGCAAACCAAAGCAGTCACAGCCTTCTGTCACTTTAGTCAACTCTAAGCACGATCGTGGGAAAGTACACTGGTCACAACTCACGGACACTGCCCAGCCGGTGTCCGTTCCAGAACCAGTGTTCCGTAAGAGGCAGGCAGAGGGAGTACCATCACCGTTGTTTTATTTGTTCCAATATTGTTGATTTCACCATTTATTTTCCACCCCCAGCAAATGACACACCATTCCAATATTTCCCCCCCAAAGCTGTTCACCTCCAAAGCAATAAAATGTAAGATCTGGCAGATATTGGGGTGGCACAGATTATATACTCCCCTAAAATCACAATATAGGTATAAATTAAACTTTAGGTATTTGCTATTCCTTGGCTATTCAGTTATGGACTCAGTCCTTTTTATGTTTCCATGAGGTTTTATGCGTTTTATGGTACTGTTTTCAAAAAACTGAAAATATGGCTTCCTCATTTGTACAATGGGGCTCTATTTGCCTTTGAAGAATATTATAGGAATAACTATAATCCAAAAAAAATTAGAAGTCTGAAAGTAGCAAGGTTGACAGGACATGAACCAACATGATCTCATGGTTGCTAGGATTGGAAATCACTTTGGAAAAATTTAATAATTAATACTAAAGCTGAAAATACGCATATCCTATTCAAGCTAAACATCCTACCTAAAAGTAAGCTGACGTGTACTGGAATACATGGAAAAAGTGGCCACGCTGGCACTGTTCTGAGTGTTCCAAACCCAGATGTTACAGAACGAATTTGAAAATCTGTGGTGTATGTATATAATGGAATTCTCTATATCAGTACAAATAAATAAACTACAGTATAAATTATTATGTGCAACAATGTAGATGCATCATAAAGACACAAGTTGTATAAAAGGAGATAAGCAGGACAAAAGACACACTGTGTGCTTGCCTTTATATGAAATTCAAATCTGGCAAAATGACACTTATTATTTATGGATTTAACTATGAAGAACAGCAAGGACACATCCTAAAACACGGGAGTTTCTGGTGCAGGGGAGGCAGTGGATGGGGTTGGGGAGGGCTGTAGGAAATTCTGGGGTGCTAGGTATGTTCCAATGTCTTGATCTGGGGATGCGTTTTATGGTTATTCATTTTACAGTCATTCGCTAGGCTGTCCATTTATGTTTCACTCCGTTTACTATGTTTTCTGTACCTGTACTACACTGCACAATGAAAACTGGAAGAGATATACGGTCACATCTACAACACACCTAACAGAGTCTGTGATACTATTAGGTGCAAACAAATGAAGAAAAAGCAGCTCCCAGCCCTCTCTGCCTCTTAGAGACAAATGGACGAGAACAGAGCACGGTATACTCGAATTACATTCTAAAGGTTTTCTTTAACGAAAAAACAATGAACTTGCTTGGGTTACTTTTACTAAAGGAAAAATGATTTAAAAAAAAACTTGTGCAGGAGGCTATCATCGTATTTCTACATCATTTCGAAATCCTGAAATTCCACCTTCAGACTCCACCGAGCAGGGGGCACCCGGGGTTTGGGGCAGATTAGAAGAGAGGCCTAGACGGGGCTGCTCTCCCAGGCTCAAAGAGGCCCCTGCTGCTTTTATTTAAAGGAGATCCTAGCGCAGAAGATCAAGGCCTAAAGCAGCATCTGCTAAACATCTCAGTGACTGCAAACCCCAAAGGGCTACATTCGGTCCTTTGTACCTGCAACCATTAATGACTTCTAGAAGAAGCAGAGCTCAGGGAGGGACGACAATAGGTGAGCAGTCAATTTAATTTCCATGCCCTGCCTGCCACATTCTTAACAGGACCCAATGAGAATTTATGTCAGATGCAAATTGTGTATTTGTCCGGGATTCAAACGGCAGATCTACTCTCCGTTTCAGATTCATTCTTGGGCCTTTAGCTGCATTTAATGAAAAGTGGCTATGTTCACTATGAACCAATTTTCCCCTTGAGTTTTATTACTGAAATCGTCAAAATAAATCACCTTGAATCCTCAATCCTACCTGCTTTAAAAGCCAGGGGGAGAAATGGTGATATCTTCTTTGAAAAGATACATACTGTACTTGAAACATTTGTGTGCACGTGAGGCAATGATAAGCTATTAAATTGAAATGGCTTTTTTTCGGTCTTTGCTCTGTGTGGGTGTGGGCAGAGGGGCAGGCGGTGAGGTTTGGTGTCCTGTAAGTGTGTAGTAATTTGCGGTGCCTTGTTTCTCCATGTAGTGAGGAACAGTTCTATTTAAACAAGAAAAGAACTGGGACAGATGGTAAACACTGACCCTTAGGATATTAATCTGTCAACCAGCGGATTAGAGCAGCATGCCAATTTTCACAAACCAGTTCTGGTGTTTTATTTAGTCTTCCTTTTCTGTTTGTGTTGTCCCAGTGGAGGAGGAAAAAAAAAGGAAAGAGAAAGAAAATTGAAACCCTGCAAGAGCCCCTTCTCTAACACAAGCTGTTCACACCCTGGCTGAAGTGTTAATCCTACCAACTAGAGATCTTCATTTCCGCCCTGCCATGGACTCGAAGAACAACTTTGTTTGCTATCTTGATCTGGAAATGATAAAAACGGCCAGCCTTAGGTGACAGAGTACAGCAAGGGGGGGCTGGCCTTTGTCCTCTTGCCCCTAAACTCTAACTTCCTCCTTCCCCAACCCAAATGCCTTCTCACTCCATTTTCTGAACTAACCAAGCCTTAGTGTGGCTAATAACAATTTTCACATTGTACCCTCCCCCCACCACACCAATTCCGGTGTGTCCCCAGGGGTCTACGCCCTGAAGGCTAAAATAGCTGCACTGCTAATGTTAGTGTTTAATGTCTTAATGGATCGGCAAACCCATGCCATTTGTTTTTCAGCTGTGAACGAGGGCTCAAACCAAGAGGCAGAGCTCTGAAACATTTCAAGTTCGGGCACGGGTGGACAAAACTTTCCTGAAGCAAATCTGTGGAGACCCCATAATTATGTCATATAGGACAAAGTATTTTACACTAAATTAGGTTCTGGGTAACCATGAGAAATTATGTCACCAAGCTCCCTACATACACTTCTCAGGCAGGATAGTAAGAAGCCAGGAAAATTCCTTGGCAAGTGGAATGGGAAACTGAGACAGAGAGCTGATTCATCAGGCCTCACATCCAGCACCCTGACTGGCTTGCTTCCTTCCTTCTTGCATGACCACTCTCTTAAGCATTAAGCCCTCAGGACAATGAGGTTGGATCAGCATCAAATAATCTTAGGAACAAAGCCTGGGGTCTGTTGACCACAAAGGTAGAGTTTTGGTCAAACTAGAGATAACATTTAGGGCTCAGTTGTGTTTCAGCTCCAGGCCCAGAAAAGCAGCAAAACCAAAGGAAGCACTGTGGTCTGGTAGGCCACTTGGTTAGAGCATAGTCCTGATACCAGAAGGTTGCAGGTTTGATCTCTGGTCAGGGCACATGCAATAATTAACCAATGAATACATAAATAAGTGGAACAACAAACTCACCTCTCTCTCTCTGTAAAATCAATCAATCTATGAAACAAATGAAGTGACACCATGGCTGGCATCAATGACCAATGACTCCCTATACTAGCACTGAGCAATCAGTTGAGACCATAGCCCCGACCCTATACACTCATTTTGATGCATCAGCATATTAAAGGACACACCTGGGGAGTTGATAGTTTAT